>JARBXR010000218.1:0-29275 GCA_029100535.1 Stemphylium beticola | reverse complement strand
CAACCAACCAAACACGTAAATACAATCCGCTGAACCCACACATTCACACACAAGATGCTCGTCTCTCTCACAGTCGGAAAGGTTGACGCCGGAGTAGCAGTGCTACTAACTGAAGATAAACGTCTTGTAGGTGCCTTTAATGCTTCCCAATGTTCAATACAGCACAGGCGCATGCTTGCAATTCACTCTGGCTGACGTCAATCTAGATTGAATTTCCTTCGATATTGCTCCCTCCAGACATCTCGTCTGGGTCTATGGTGGACATTGACGTAGGACGCAACTACAAAGCCGAAGCCGACGCGCAGAAAGCCTTCCACGAGCTCCAATCTGAGATATTCCGCACCTTTGGCCAGCGTACCCCTTCAGCGCCTATTCTCAAGTGTCGCAATGCCACGCAAACCTCGGTAGTCCTCGAGTGGGACCCCATCGACATCGCGACGGCCGAACTGCGCAGCCTTACCCTCTATCGCAATGGCAACAAAGCAGGCACCATACCCAAGCCGAGCGACCAGCACAGCACCAAGTTGAGCGGCCTGGCAGTCGACACGGAATACCAGTTCCACCTCGTTTTGAAGACTAGCGCAGGCACATTCAGCAGCGAGAAGCTCACTGTACAAACACACAAGATGACAGATCTGTCAGGCATCACTATCACGCCCGGTCACATGCCCGCTGCCCTTCGCGAGTCGCTACAGCGATCTGTAGAACGAATTGGCGCCAAGATTGCGGATAACGTCCGCATCGACACAACGCACTTTGTCTGCACCGAAGGCAGAGGGCCTGCGTGGGAGAAGGCAGTCGAGAACAACATTCCTGTCGTGGTGCCAGATTGGGTCATAGGATGTGAGAGGGAAGGCAGAATAGTCGGCGTGAGGGGCTACTATCTGAATGCCGATCCAAGGTTACGCAGCGTAGGCGCAGGATCCTCACAACCGCAGTCTCAATCATCACCACAGCCGCAGCAACAACAAGCACAGCAACAACCACGGAGTCCGATACTGAGCCCGAGAACCGAGGTCACACCACCCACACCCGAGCAGCCCAGGCGAAATCGCGACACAGACGGCGCAGCACCACCTCCCCCACCGCCCAAGGACGACGTTAGCGACAAGAGCGAGCGAAGCTCCATAGAAACACGGACCCAGACGGAAGAGCAGAAAGCCCACACCGAGGATCTCAAACCGCAATCTGGCAAGGAGAAGCAGCAGGGTGAAAGCGAAGACGATTCGGAACCCGAGCCAAGCGACGAGAAGGCCGTGGAAGCTAGTCTGCCGCAAAGAACGAAACCGGGACAAGCATCGGCCGAGGAGGACGATGATGGAGGTAGCTTCCAAGAAGTAGATTTGTAGGCATGAGATGTGATTGAGTGATGTTTGGAGAATAAGTTGAGTGGCAGAACGTGAGAGTTGGGAGATCACTTGTCAATGTTATAGGATTGTAATGATACCAGTTCTGTGGGAATGCGTTTCTGAACAGAATGTGTTTTTTTCTTTGAAGATGTGCTGCTTAATAGGCTCCAGTTGGGGTTTCTGGATTTGGTCATGTCTCGTTGATTTGATACACCCAACACCTCACCTCTTCGAAGCCATTGTAATCTCCCTTTTTGTATTGTTACCGAACTTGGCTCTTTACCAGCTCCAAACGCGCACTTGTTGCTTTAGTTCAGGTTTCTCTATTGGCGTTTGTTGTTCTACGTGATATCTGGGCGGGAACCGGAGAGGATTAGCGTTACGAATATAACAATATGGTCAGGCCCGCTACATCGCGCCCATCTCATCCTAGTACCATAACCCAAGAACCTGTACCAGGCCTCTGTGTACGACGATCCATGTAGGCAAGTCACGACTGGCTTCTACTCGTGCTAGTCGGCGTACTAGAAATGGCATGCCGCGATGGAGCATCGACGCGAAGCGCCCCTGACGCTAACGTACTCAACACGACGTCATTGGTCCAAAGAGCCCTCGTCCTCGACTCACTATACATAAGCACCGAGCACTTGCGCGCGATTCAACCTAATACAGTTTCCAAATTAGCCGTGTGAGGGGGGCCAAGCTTGAAAAGAAGGGCAGGCGCACCGCAATTGACTATCATTATCATTTATTCCGTTTCGCTTCTTCAGTCTCCAGCTTTCCGCGTTTCTATCTTTTTTTTCTGTACAGGGACGACAAGCCGGATATGGCGTCTTTCCAGCTTCCACCTCAACTCATCACCCTCCAGGTCCCTCTTCTCATCTTGAACAATGCCGTCGCGCTTGCTGCGGGGCCGAAGCATCATGTCGTGCGCGTCTTGATCAGTGCACCCATCCTTGCGCTGCTCGCCGCTCAATCTCTGTACAGAGAATGGGACAGCGGTTGGGGAAACCACTATGCCCTCAATGTTATGGTGTGTGGAATGATGTTCCAATATATAGATTGGATCCTACTGCAGAGCCCGGATAAAGAGGGGTGGTACAAGATCCAATACGGCAAAGAAGAAGGAGTTGGAAAGAAGACGGATGGGGATGAGGCGGCGAACGACAAGATGAAAAGACATGGGGAAAAGAGTTATGAGCACGTAACAGGTGGCGCTGGTACTACTTTTTGGAGCAGACTCTGGTGGGCCATGCGTATGTCTGTCACGAACCGCTACGTCGGATGGAGTAACCAGGTGAAAAACGTAAACATGGAAGTCCCATCTACCTACCCCCGTCTGTAAGTCTTTTACCCTCCCCAACCGGCCTTCACGCCAACCAGCTAAACAACCCCCGCAGCCGCTTCATCGCCCGCAAAGCCACGCGCACAGCCATCTTCGCCTTCTTCCGCAACCTCCTCACCTGCTACAGCGCCTCGACGCCCCACGGCACCTGGCAAGACCTACACACCCAATCCATAAAACGCTACCAGTCCTTCCCCTCTTCCCCACCCTACCCCTTCTCCACCCGCCTCTGCTACAGCTGGCTCTTCATCATGATCACCTTCACGAACCTAGAGATGCTAAGTGCCGCCTACGCCGTCGTCAGCGTAACCCTTCATCTCGCGAACCCACGCGACTGCCCCTCGACCTTCGGCCGGCTCCGCGATCTCTGGAGCGTACGCCAGGCGTGGTCTAAAGTCTGGCATCAGCAGTGTCGTCGCATCTGCTCCGCACCCAGTATCTGGCTTGCCCGCGATGTCCTTGCGTTGAGGAAGGGCGGTTTCGCATCAAAGTACGTGCAGCTTTTCGTCGCGTTTGGGGTTTCTGCGATTGTGCATGCGGGGGCTTCTATGCTTGTTCATAGGGATTGGGACGATGATGGCTCGTTTGGCTGGCTTTTGGGGCAGGCGGCTGTTATCATGGCGGAGGATCATGTTATTGAGGTGGGCAAGAGGGTCGGATGTAGGGATCGTATTGGATGGCGCGTTTTGGGCTTCGTTTGGACGGTGGTCATGGTGGGATGGGGGTGTGAGGGGTATGTGGGAAAGACAATTGCGCATGGCATGTGGGTACATGATAGGGAGGTGGATGTCTTTGGTGTTGGGCCTAGGTAAGGTGAGGTATGCCATGGGTGGTGTGGGACTGTTCAAGAGAAAACGGAGGGATACATAGTAAGGTCCTTTTAACTTATTTTCTGTGTTTTCGGCAGAGAATCTGGCGAGATACTCTTGTCGCAATCTCGCATCGCGCACACCATTTCCCGTCATCGGTTCGTCACTCCACAGCTTCCAGACATATCCATGAACACCTCACCACCTCTCTCATACCCCCGCCTTTCTGAACATGACAACCCATAGCAGCACTACTCCTCCTCACCCTCGCGTTTCAAAATACCCACTGTCACTTCCATCTCGCGAACTGCCTTCTCCAGCTCACGATTACTCTCGCGCAACTCATCAAGCCCCCGCTGCAGCTCTTCCACCGTATCAGCAAGCGCCTCAGCCTTTTCTTTGAAAATCGACGCATGCGTCTCGTGGATACGGTGGCGCATGGCGGCGAGATGTTGTTGAGGGTTGAGAATCTGCGGCGCCACGTTCGGAGCTGAGGGTGTGGGATGGTGCTCGTTCTCAGTAGAAGAAGTCTGTGGGTGTGAAGATTAGTTGCAAGGCTCTTGTGCGCGTTGGGAGAGGGAATTAGGGTGGGTACTGACTGTGGTGCGACTCTGGGGATAGGAGGTGAGATGGCTACACGCGTCTTCGACGTTCTGCTGTTCGTCCATGGTTGATGGTGCCAACGGTGTTTGGGGGTTCGTATCAATTTGAGAAGATTTGTGTTCGTCGAGTGTGTTTAGTAGGTGGGTTGTTCGGGTGAGGGTTTTGGGCTGATGCGTGATGCGCTGATGGCCTGGAGAAGTGAAGGTGAGTCAAGACCACGTGGGAAATTGGCGTGTTGAAGATGTATTTGGATGATGTGGAGAGAAGGTGAAGGCGAAATAGGCTACAAGTTTGCGCCAGTGCCTCACAAGATAGCATTGTAATCTCTAACTGAAGGCTTGTTTGGCATGTGTTAATCTGCACGATTCTCGTGTCGAACTATGTCAATATTTTGGGGACGTCACAATCCAGTCTCGGGCTCATCTCATAGATCGACCCCAATGTGTGCTCACTCTGTCTCCTCCATGGTTGCAGTCATGATAGCCAGTTGCTTCCTGATGCTGTCGAGCTTCTTCTTCTTCATGTCGCCTTCAGCACGGCCTTTTGCCCTCCCATGCCTCAGCTTTTCCTCCAGCGCAACGCGTAGCATATCGAGTTTTGAATTCATTTCCATGAGGTCCTGCATGTCTGCCTTAAGCTTCTCACACTCTGTATCCTTCTTTACGAGTTGCGACAAAATATGTCCTTCTCTGTGTTTCCACTCACGGGCCTCGTGATCCTGAGTTTCGACGATGGCCTCCAGTTCCTGAATCTTTGCGCTTGCGCCATCGACTTCATCCGCCACCTGTTCCAAGTGTTGCGCAATGCGGAGTAGCTTGCTGCTCTTTGTGTCGAGAGCGACATCTTCGTCATGTTTTATCTGCTTCTGCGGCCCATGTTAGCACTGGCGGCGGACCTCGAACAAGATGTAGGCCTAACTAAGGACACGTCGATAGCCACAAGATGGTCGTGAATGTGATCGGGTAGGATATTGACTTCGTCGGACATTGGAACTTGTTCGTTTGGGGCCATGGCAACGGTATTAAGAACGGCTCAGGTAGTGGTTAAGAGGAGGAAAGAGATTCCCGCGAGAATTTCTATTATACCCGCCAAGCGCGGTGAAGGTGAGAGACACTCTCAAGCTAAACTAGATCAGCGAGTTGACAAATGACACCGTAGAGGTGAATGTCGTTACGCAATGCACATAATAATAAGCATAATGAGCCCGTAGATTCAGAAAGATTGCGCGACCGCTAACGAATCAGATGTCTGAAATATCTGAAAGTGTCTGCTAATCATCTTTAGTAGAGTCTTATGTGCTGAATAGCATTGAAAGTACTACAAGCATTGGCGCGAGCTAGTATTTCACATTCTCTTACCCGTATATCCCACAACTAAGCTCAATGGCAGTCCGCGAAACCGCTTTAGTCAAAGGCCCTACAACCCCTATTCCCTCACTGACCTCCCTTCTATCGAAACTCTTCCCACGTGTTTTGTGCATTAACTTACCTCCTCGTGTCCTTCATCATCTTCTCACTTCCACGCCCTAATCTTCCGTCAATGTATCTCACATCGTGTACCATTAATACCCCGCCACGTCTCCATCGTAAATTTTACCGGCGGGGTCAAGGCCACATACCGCGTGTCGGTGTGATGATTCCACTAGATTTAGCGGGCACGCCAAGTAGTTGATATCTTGTGGACATGTTGGAAAGATGAGGTGAGCGAGAGAGGAGAAGAAGGAGAAGAAGAAGAAGAAGAAGAAGGAGAAGAAGAAGAAGAAGAAGAAGAAGAAGAAGAAGAAGAAGAAGAAGAAGAAGAAGGCAGACTAACATAACATATGCAAAGAGATCAGAAGAAGAGAAAAGCAAAAAGAACCATAAAATATTGAACCTGCTAGCAAAGATAGATGGTACCAAAATTCCCCAATACCAACATCGCTCGTTCTAGTTTGTTACCTGTGAGTTGTAGTTTCGTGAGCATCTTGCTAGGCGTAGAAAACACTAACGGATCTACCTGTGCCGCTTAATATGGTGTCGACGATTGATGCCCGAATACTCGCCTTCTTGCGCTCTTTGATCAGGTACAAGGGGGGAAAAGCTCAAGTCGGCGTTGGCAGATAAGAAAGACTAAGATGATATGCGCCACCGAAGAGAGCAACTTGGACTGCGCGATGGTACTTGAAAGAAGGATAGGAAACCGTCAAGCTGACTCGTTCGACTTCTAGACCCTACTTAGCGCATCACCTCGTCGCTATGGTACCTAAGTATATTAGACATCTCGGCCTTTGGGCTGCGGTGCCATGCTAAGAGGCGTGCGGGTACCTAGTCGTTTACTTGGGTACTATGCCATTCCATTGAAGCCAACCCTTTCCGCGTTCCGGCAAGTATTCCTTAGTCCATGTCAGCACCCTGCATTACGCATTATCGATACGAAAAGCGTCTAAACCACTCCTCTAGCGGTTCTGCTACAACCGCATTCCCAGCAAACTCATACGGTCCAGACCGAACTGGTACCTGACGATCGCAATTTCGCCGCCACGAACCCACCCCACCAAACCCCCAACGAACAAAATCCCATCACGATTGCCCAACAGCGATTCCCTACCCAACCAATATTGCAGCGCGACTAGACAGCTAATTTCCAAAACCCATAAACCCACAGTATTGGAAGAGCGGTAGCTAACGTCGCACCGTTCAGCGGAAGCGGAGTGAGCCAAAATGCGCTATTCTTAGCCAAACAGACTCATCCAGACCGGCGCACTAGAAGTTCTTTTCATACTAGGTACGACTCTCACGACGGGCTGTTCCCGCGAGAGACAGGCAAGCGGCTCTGTTGTATAACCAGCGCGAACCCGGCGGGACCGTGCATGCACGATGACGGCGTCCAAGGCCATGGGATCGCGATAGTCCGCATTTGTTCTCCGCTGCTACTGCTGCCACCGCCGGATGTAATCTCGGTAAGAACCTGGCGCGCGCGGAGCGGCGTCGAGTATACGAGAGAGGCAGAAAAAGAAGAGGCTTGTAGTGCGACAAGGTAAGAAGAAAAGAGAAAGGCGGCGGTGATACAGACCAGATTGGGTTTGCGGATCCGAACGAGAAGGCTTGGAAGAGGTGAGACTGGCATTGTTGTACGAGGCTGACTCTTTTTTTCTTCCACTCTTCTAATCGAACACGACTTTTTTTTCTTGCATCTCGTATACCACGCTCGGCGATGGTAAGGTATAGTTACACACGGGTGTATCTGAATAATGTATTACGAAACCCACACTTTCACACAACTTTTTGGCGCTTCTGCTGCAAAATGCCTAGAGTGACAGGTGTCACGGTGTTGGAGAAAAAGAAAAGAAAAGAAATCATCCCGGCTTACCGACGTGCTTATGATTCTGCGACCAGGTATAGAGCTTAGCGACATGGGTGTGTAACGTACGTTACGAGCAAAAAAAAGTATGGCGTTTCGCATGGTTCTGAAACGAAACGCGCAGAAGAGTTCTGTCTCATGTTGCTTGTTTCTTATCTCTACCCTACCGCTACCTTACCCGCTGCGGGGTTGAAGTACCTGGGTATGTTCTATTTCGAGCATCGCGACACGTTTACAACCGCCGGTAAGGAATGGAAAAAAAAGGACGTCGAAGAAGAAAGCTCCGCAGTAACATACCAGTAAATCACGCGCAAAACCCACCTCGATCAATGTCCTGTTTTCCTTTCTGCCACCGGATATTCACTCAGCTCTTACGAGAATAACCCTCGTATTCCCCTAGTAAATCTTTCCGAGACAAACTATCTACAGTATCAAGATTCGGCCCGCTGCACAACAAACTCCGCACGTCTTGCCTTGTTTCGCGTCGAAAAATCCCCACTTAAGCCCGAATACGGGGACGTAGCGGAGAGAAAATCCATCCCCCATGCGGCTTGATTATCATGTACTTGTGTGTATGTGGCAATGATACGATTCATGGGTTTGAGGCCTTTGATGTGCAGTATAAGCGGTGACGTCACAGTATAGCATCGCCAATCGGCCGACTTCTCCTGCATGGACAAAATCAGCCAGGGACATGGAGGAGGCTGGTGGGCAGGTATAGGGCAGGTGAAAATCCAAAGGAAAAATAGACATGGGAAACGGCTATTTTCGTGGTATCCTCGGCCGTGTTTCGGCGTTTTTTCTTTTCCCTTCTTTTTTAGAGAAAAAAAGTTCCTGCGACACTTAAGGGAGGGGAAAGGCAGCACCCATTCGCGTAGACTTTGATTCGACGGATGTAGGATCGGCAACCCACTCGCTATGCCAAGACCGTGTCCTGTTCGTTCGTTGGCTCGTCGTGTGTGGCTGTCCCGCACGCCGATCGGCAAACGACCCTGTCACATGGTCAAGCCACGGAGCCGATCGGAGGGGGCAAGTATCACAGATAGGTTAGGAATATACATGGATATCGAGTGAGATAGATTCCTGGGTGAAGATTGAAAACGGGTTTTTAGGATTCCACTCCGATGATGGAGCAATAGGTTACTGTATGCATATTGACTGATGTAAAAAAAATGTATATGTAATAATAGTAAAGATGCGATGCTATAGAATTGTCGCCCGGGACAATGTTATGCAAGAGTGGTATCATGGAAAGATGCAACACCGAAAATGCTCATAAAACGCCCCATTAAATATGTGTCCCGTCTTGCCTTGTGATACTCATGACTATATGACTTGATAAAGTCGGTAATATTAACTGCTGTCCTCGCTGGTGGTCATGTCACTCGCTGACGATGTCGACTTGTCCGACGACGGCAGCGGGCCGAGTGTCCAGCGCCAGTCTCTTGTCCTCTTCCGTCGGCCGGCGACGGGCGTTTCGGGACAAGAGTCGCTGTCGTCTTCTGATGAGGAAGAGTCTCGCTTGTCACCAATGCGCGGGTTCTTTGGTCGTGGTGAGCTTTCGACCGATGAGAAGGTCGAGCTAGATTTCTCGAGTGACAATGAGAGAGGCGATATGCTGGCTTGGGAGGCAGTGTTGGAGGTGTTGACAGTAAGCGAGTCTTGCGATGCCGAGATATCCGAGTCTGTGCTAGTGGAGGTGGTAGAAGATGCACAAGACGAGATGGTGGATAGGGTCGAGCTGGACGACTCGAGGTCCGAGTGGGCCATGGTGTACTTGGTCGTTGTGATTTCCTCTTCTAAAGGAGTGCGGAAAGACACGCGCTTCTCGGCGGGGAACATGGGGCGGTTGGAACCCATCTTGCGCGGTATTATTGAGCGAGCGGGGCTGTTGCAGAGGATTGAGGCGAGGTTGTGGGGCTGCTTGTAGGGTATCGCGCTCGATGCAGACTCGTTGGAGGCTGATGTGAGAGTAGACGAGAGAGTGGATGCTGAGCTGGGCGTGGATGCGCTGTTGGTGCTGGTGTTGGTCGAGGATGCGGGAAAGTCGCTCTCTATGGAGAGTTGTGGTCTTTGCGGGCGTTGGAGGGCGGGCGCTGTCGATGGCCGCTCATAGGCGTTGGAGAAAGTGTTGCGGACTGTTGGCGATACTGCACTGAGCGTCTCGAGACGGAGGCTGGCACCCTTTCCAAGGATGCGTGGTTGCTCAGTGTTGATGGATAGTTTGGGCCGGGCGGGGGCCTGGCGCGGGGGTATTATAGGCAGCTGGGTGGTCATACTAGACATGGCAGATGATTGCGAGTATGGCGTCGTCATGGAAGGGTGTGATGGCTGAAGAGTGGAAATCATCATGTGTATATGCCAGCGGGCTGGTGGGGGAGCGGGCAGATGATGCTACTGTAAGGGCGCGGGGAGCCTGCTGATGGGCGCGGCAGGGTGTGCAGAGGTCAAGCAAGAAATGGCAAAAACAGCCGTGGGTGCTTGGAGGGGCATGAGGGTATTAAACACAGCTGGCTGGTGCATGCCACCAAGTACTAACCGGTGCGGTGGATCCGGCTGCGCAGCGCCCACTGCCCATGTCAACGCGCGGAGGTCGACTTGGTACACGAAGCGCCTGGCTGGGGCGTCTCCCAAAATACACCCTAGTGCCGTCTGCCGTCCAAAGATAGATGCAGAGCGTGGCAAAGACGCATTAGCAAGGATCATCTGCATGGCCGAGGATGGCTTACCGCAGCGCCATCCAGACGGTAGGGCCTTGGCGCACCGCCGTTTCGTCCAAACATGTCGCGGCTTCACGCGCTCCATCAAGAGCCCGCAGAGCCCGCCGAAACACGCTGCAGCTGCTTGCGACATCTGCGACCGGCGCTTCCACCATGGACGTCGCTCGCCCACCGAAGAAGAAAGTGAAACGACAGACTGAATCCATCATCCTCCACTTTGTTCGTAAGCACCAAGGCCATAGCATCGCACAGCCTACACGCCTTGGGGGCCTCGGGTCTGCTAACTCTCATGTCTTTCGTAATGTTTAGGACTATGTACGTATTCCTTACCCGCTGTGGCCAAGTCGTTGCGCAATCAGTAACGCCTACCGTATTGGTCCCGCAGGACTGCTTCTACGCCAGCGTCTTTGAACATGAGAATCCCGCCTTGAAGAATTTGCCTCTGGCCGTGCAGCAAAAACAGATTCTAGTCACATGCAATTACGAAGCCCGAAGACGAGTACGGATCCCTTGGTCTGCACCTCATGCGGGTGTCATCGGACGAGGCGCGGTCCCAACGTTGACTCTCCCAGGGCTTGCACAAGCTGCAGCTGATTCACGAAGCAAAGAGGGCGTGCCCAGATGTAGTCATCGTCCTCGGCGAGGATCTAACCCGTTTTCGGAATGCGTCCAAGGACCTGTATGCCTTTCTGCGAGCTTTCTCGTGGAATTCACGTTGCGAGAGGCTAGGTTTTGACGAGGTTTGTCACCGCTCCCTTCTTCCTTGGTCTGGTCTTAGCACTGCCACTGTCTTTTCATCTCGTTTAATTTTTGCCCTTCCTCATCAGCCTTCTCATCCCTTTGCCATCGGTCCCGGTCCAGCCCGACGGGTCAATGTTGAGACGTGGTCCAGGTCTTCTTGGATGTCACCGACATTATCGATTACAATGTCAGCATCCTCAACCTCAATAATCTTAGCAACGCCTTTTTCTGTCTTGCTAGGGATGATCCCACAGTCGGCTTCCCTTACGATGCAACGCGGCTGATGGGTCATTTGTATCCCAAAACGGCAGCTGAAAACCTAGGTAAGCTACATACGGTCTATACGATGTGGCGTAGCAGAGACATTCTCGACCGTCAGGACGCCATACGAGGCTGACACACTCCTTGTCCAAAGCCATCGCGGTTGTTGAGCGTCGAGAAACCATGTCCGTGATTCTGCCACCAACACAAAACCCAACCATCTTGCAACCGCCTTGCTGTTAGCCAGTGTGCCCAATGGCCTCTGGTACATAACCGTCTGCTGGTGGCGCTAACTTGCAGTAGGAACCACTCCGTTGGATCCTTTGCATCTTCAACTGGCTTTAGGCAGCCATTTAGCGCACCACTTACGGACGAGGCTAAAGTCGGAAAAAGGCTATACTGCCACTGTTGGTGTTTCGACAAACAAGCTTCTGTCAAAGCTTGTGGGCAACACCTATAAGCCTGACGCTCAAACAACGTTGGTACCACCTTACGTTTCCGATGGTGACGACGAGGCTGCGGATAATGTCACGTCTTTCATTGACGACCATGAAGTCGGTAAGATACCCGGCATAGGCTTCAAGATAGCACAAAAGCTTCGCGCACATGTGCTGCAGCGGCCAGCAGATTTCGATGCAGGTCTGGTATACGGAGGCACCAAGGAAGATGTGCTGGTGCGTCACGTGAGGACATACCCGAACATTGGCCCCGATACACTCGAGCGGATCCTAGGGGGTCCAGGAGTACCCCACGGCACCGGAGCCAAGGTCTGGGGTTTGTTGAACGGTTGTGACGATACAGAAGTCGGGCCAGCTCGTGAGGTCCCTCGACAGATCAGTATCGAGGACAGCTATATCCGTCTGGATTCCTTGGACGCAGTAGCCAAGGAGCTGGGCATGCTTGCGAGGAGATTGCTCGAGAGGATGCGCATGGATCTACTCGAAGATGACGAGGATGTCATCCAAGATGCAACGTCTGCCCCAATAGCCACGAAGCGCTGGCTGGCTCACCCAAAAACCATTCGCCTGTCCACACGTCCACGCCCGCCCCAGAATCCAGATGGCAGCCGTAATCGGTCTTTTGCGCGCGTCTCCAAATCTGCCCCGATGCCGACTTTTGTATTCAATCTGAAAGAAGACATACCGGCTGTGACTACAAAGCTGCTTTACGAGGCACTGTTACCTTTGTTTCGCAAAATTCACCCCGAGAAGAGCGGCTGGAACCTCAGTCTAGTAAATGTTGCAGCCACGAACATGGCTGATGCTGCAAGCGAGAAAGGCGGGGTTGGACGAGACATTAGTAAGATGTTCAAGCGTCAAGATGAGGTCCTCAAGCATTTCAGGGTTGTGAATGACCCGATTGAAGAACAGCCGACTGACGGTGGGTTTGATGAGAGAGTAAAGGAAGACGCATGGCCAGTCGCAGCGCTGGAAAGAGATACCGCAATCGCAAGATTTGGGTCTGAGGATATGCCAACGTCTTCTCAAGAGGTCAACACTTTTGTCGCGGATGTGTGGGAGTCGGACGATGAGGAGATGATTGATGGAGACTCTTTCCGTTGCGACGAATGTGGTGCTATGATGCCGACGTTTGCCATGGGAGCACACTACCGGTGGCACGCGCAGGCGTAGTAATCACAAGATGCAGGGCGCCAATGAATTCCTGTGCGCTGCGCAAATTTCACATGCAAGGCTCATTTCATTTTAATCGATACCCCTCAATCACGACCTACGTACTTTATCTCTGCTACCTAGTCGTTATAATGCAAGTTCGCCTTCCACAACAGCCTGAGTACTTCCTAAAGGGGTAATGCCCCGCCATCCCCGAGACTCCGCTCCTATGATAGGCCGTCTCGGCAACGGCTTTCTTGGCGTTCCGAGCGAGCATGTGAACCAGATACCCTGACGTCGATACTAGATAGCAGGCTTCATACACCACTCCTACTAATAGTGTCATGCCTTCTATATCCTACTAAGCCTTTAGTCCTAGAACGTTTTCATGATGCCCGGCTCATCGCGACTGCCCGTTAGTCTGCGCGACACGTTCAATGCGCGGAAGAACTCAGCTAATGGCCAGCTCGTCGCCTTCAACATCGATGTGTATGCGCTTCGATATGACCCCGGTCGATTGACTGCTCAGGAAATGCTAACACTCCAAGCAGCCTGCGCAACATCATATTCATCCTTTTCGTTCTTCGATGGACACGCATCACCTTCTACCAGCTAAAAGGCCGCGGCATCTTTGGCTCTGCTAGCGATGCCTACGTCAACATCCGCCGATATCTCTACGGAGTCTTCCTGCGCCTTCCGGGCGTACGCGACAAAGTCCAGGCCCAAGTTTCCGAGTCGCTTCTCAAGTTGGAGCGCAAACTCGTCCCAAGCGGGCCTGGCGTAGAGCGCCTGACCAGTCTTCCGGCCGAAGGATGGAGTGAGGAGGAGGTGCGCAAGAAGCTGGGCGAGCTGGCGGACATGGAGCACACGCGGTGGGAAGATGGAAGAGTCAGCGGTGCGGTGTACCACGGAGGGGACGAGCTGATACGCTTGCAAACGGAAGCCTTTGGCAAGTTCACCGTGTCAAACCCGATTCACCCCGATGTGTTCCCTGGTGTGAGGAAAATGGAGGCAGAAATCGTCGCCATGGTACGTCTAGTCTGTTGGAACGCGCGACCCTCAAAACTAACACACGAAAGGTCTTGTCTCTTTTCAATGCACCTGAAGACGCGGCCGGTGTCACAACCTCTGGTGGAACAGAATCGATTCTCATGGCGTGCCTTTCGGCACGCAACAAGGCATACAAGGAGCGTGGAGTTACCCAGCCTGAGATGATCCTTCCCGAGACCGCCCACACGGCATTCCGCAAGGCGTGCGAATACTTCAAGATCAAGATGCACCTCGTGCAGTGCAAGGCACCGAGCTACAAGGTCCATCTGCCATCTGTATCTCGTCTGATCAACCCCAACACTGTCCTCTTGGTTGGCTCGGCACCCAACTTCCCCCACGGTATCATCGACGACATCTCTGGTCTTAGTAAACTCGCATGCAAGAAGAAGATACCCCTACACGTAGACTGCTGCCTCGGTTCATTCATTATACCCATGCTTCCCAAGGCCGGATTCGACTTTGAGCCTTTTGACTTCCGTCTCAAAGGCGTGACGAGCATATCCTGCGACACGCACAAGTATGGGTTTGCGCCCAAGGGTAACTCAACCGTACTCTACCGCTCCGACGATTACCGCAAGTACCAGTACTTCATCTCGCCAGACTGGTCCGGCGGTGTATATGCGTCCCCATCAATTGCTGGCTCCCGTCCCGGCGCTCTGATCGCCGGATGCTGGGCAAGTCTTGTCAAACAGGGTTCAAACGGGTACCTCGATGCCTGCCACAAGATTGTCGGCGGCATGAAGAAGATTGAGACAGCTATCCGCGAGAAGCCCGAACTCTCGCCTGACCTCAAGATCATCGGTCGCCCCATGGTCTCTGTTGTAGCTTTTCTTTCAAACACCCTGGACATCTACGACATTGCGGATGGCATGTCACACAAGGGATGGCACTTGAATGCTCTCCAGAGCCCGCCGGCTATCCACGTTGCTGTCACTCTGCCCATTGTCGCTGTTGTGGACAAGCTCATCGACGACTTGATTGAGGTCACCGAAGAGGTTCGGGAGGCGGAAAGGAAGAGGATTGCCGAGGGCAAGGGGGCAAAGGGTGCAGTTAAGGGTGACACGGCGGCGTTGTATGGTGTTGCGGGCAGCTTGCCGAATAAAAGCGTGGTTGTGGATTTGGCAAAGGGTTTCTTGGATACCCTGTACAAGGCGTGAGCGAGTTTTATATCCTTTGCAATTGATTTTTAATTTTGAAAAGTCCAACATTCATTCATCTTATCCAATCTGCGACATTTCGACATCACTGAGTGAGTCGTTGCTCATATTCGCACATTTCTATACATCTCTTATACAGTACATCTACAATGACGCCCTTGGTGTGCTTGCTGGCGCAGGAGATGCAGAGGGTAGCCTTGCCGCCGTCTGCTCCAGCGGCTCCTTTCTCCTTGGCCTCTTGAGGTCCTCTTCTGTGATACCGTTCAAGCCGACCTTGGTAAGACCCATGACAGCCGGGTCGCCCTTCTTCACAAACTCATACAGCCCCGGCAGCTTGTTGCCAGCCAGCCTAAAGGCGTCCCTCACGACCTGCTCGTGCAAATCACCCTGAATCTCAAAGATGATCTTGCTCACAGCCACCCTAGCAGTCCACCGGTCAAAGCTTCCTTTTCCCTTGCCCATACGCACGTCGTTTCCCGACGTGTACACACCAATGTTGGCAGCGATGCGCATGTATAGGCGGAACTTCATGCCACGAAGGCGCTTTCTGATCGTCTCTTCGGCAATACGGAGCTGGTGTGCAGAAATACGACGGTCGTGATCGCGCATCCGCAGTCCATAGTCACCCCATACGACGGTCGTGCCGCGCATGCTGCCGCCTGTGGGAACGCGACATCGGCCTTTGCGCGACTTTCGCGACTCTCCGGCTTTCGGGGCTAGATACGACGGGCGTGCGGGGGTCGAGGAGAAGAGGCGGATGGATGGCGCAGCGAATTGGCATTTGGGTAGGCATGTCTTTTGCAGGACTGAAATGTGTTAACATTGCAAGGGTATTAAATTCGATGGTCGTACGTGTTGGCCGTGATGCACAGAGATTCAGTGCACTGAATTGGGCCAGCAGGCCCTGCGATATCCTCGGCGGCGGCATTGCGTTGTGGTGCTGGCTGTTCCTAGGTTCACCTGCCTTTGGTCGAACATTCAAGTTCTGGCGCCAAGATGTGGCTGATGGGGCCACTGTGGCTGCTGTGGCTTGAGCGGGGGGTGGACGAGAACGACCCACCGAGCGTAAGTGCCTAATGACCGCGCGAAGTCGCGTCGTGCACGTCAGTTGCGTGTCGCCCGTCAAACCACTCCACCACCACCTCCACCCATTGCCGGCGCACAACTCTGTCTATAAACGTGAGAACTTGTTGTTAGGTTAAACACGCGTGATTTTCACCCTCACAATGCCGGCCGACATTCGCAGCTTCTTTGGCGGCGGGCCCCCCAAGCCGAGCCAAAGTTCGCAGAAGGATGAGCCTGCATCCAAGAAGGCTGTGCCTAAGAAGAAGGGGCGAACGAGCAGGGTTGTAGAAGACTCGGACGACGATGACGAGGAAGAGTCAAAGTGAGCAATTAATTACACCCTCTGCCCATCGTAATATCGGAACTGACCGTGTCCAGGCCAAAGAAAGCGACACCAAAAAAGCCAACCGCAAAGAAGGCCAAGCGTGATCCAACGCCGGAGCCTGAACTCGAGGAAACGACCACATCAGCCTTCTTCGGCAGCTCAAATAAACCCAAACGAACAGGCCCTGTCAAGAAGGTAGCCGACGAGACACCGAAAGCGACACCAAAAAAGACAGCTGCAAAGGCAAACGGCAAGACAAACAAGAAAGCCACCCCCGCGTCTAATGTCAAAGCATCTACGCGCGCGAAAAAGCCAGTCACATCCTACGCAGAGAGGGACGACAAGGACGAGTTTCCAGACGATGACTTGGATGATGCGGACGATATCTTCGAAGACAACATCAAGGGAAAAGCAAAGGATGACTACAAGGAGGTGTCAGAAAGCGAGGATGACATTCCTGTAAAGCTGCCACATCGCGGGACACCAAAGGCACCAGCTAAGCAACAAAAGGCGATCAAGGACGAAGACGACTTCGACCCAGAGGACGAAGATGTCGATATGAAAGATCTCGACGGAGACGATGAATTTGTTGAGCCAGACGAGGATGAACAAGCACTCAAGAATAAACCTAAGAAGACCACGGCTGCAACCAAAAAGCGCAAATCACCCGAGCCGGACGATGACGATGATGATGATGATGAGGAGGAGGAGGAGGAGGATGAGAAGCCGAAGAAGCCAAAGGCGAAGAAAGCCACCCCTGCGAAATCACCGGCGAAAAAGAAGGCGAAGAAGGAAGAGGTCGAAGACAATGCTGATATTAAGGCCATCTACGACAGCATACCTACCGTGCGCGCTCCAACACCTCCAGCCAAAGACCCGGACGCGAAATTCAACTGGCAAGCGAATGCGGGTCGTGGTGATGCCGCACCTATTCAAGGCTCGTCCGGTGACATGCCACAGGGCTCAGACACATGTCTTGCCGGCCTCACTTTTGTCTTTACGGGTGTACTGCAGAGATGGGGCCGCACTGAGGGTCAGGAGTTGGTCAAGCGACATGGCGGCAAAGTGACTGGCGCTCCAAGCAAGAAGACCAACTATGTTGTATTGGGCACTGATGCCGGTCCCAGCAAACTGCAAAAGATCCGCGACATGGACATCAAGACGATCGACGAGGATGGCCTGACGCAGCTCATTGAGAAGCTGACTGCAGCTGGTAACAAAGGTGACAGCAAAGCGCAGGCGGCATACGCAGAGAAGCAACTCAAGGAGCAAAAGCAGATCGAGAAGCAAGCTGCCGAACTCGAGCAGGAGGAGAAGAAGCGCCAGAAAGAGTTGGAAGCGGTAGCCGCAGCGGCAGGGAAGAAGACGGCATCTGGAGTAACCGCTGCTGCCCAGAGCGCAGGCCCTGCCGTGGACTCTCGGTTGTGGACAACAAAGTACGCGCCCACTTCACTCACCCAAATATGTGGAAACAAGGCAACAGTCGAGAAGATACAGCGATGGTTACAGGCTTTCCCCAAGAACCTCAAGACTGGCTTCAAGCTTGCCGGCAAAGATGGCAGCGGCGTATTTCGCGCCATTATCCTTCACGGCCCGCCTGGTATTGGCAAGACTACTGCAGCACATCTCGTCGCGAAACTCGAAGGGTACGACATTGTTGAGAGGAACGCCAGTGATACCCGAAGTAAGAAGCTCATTGAAGACGGTTTGCGCGGAGTCCTCAGCACCAATTCCCTTCATGGTTACTTTGCCGGAGACGGGAAGAAGGTCGAGGGCTCTAAGAAGAAGCTTGTCTTGATCATGGATGAAGTTGACGGAATGTCTGCCGGTGATCGCGGCGGTGTTGGTGCACTCGCAGCCGTCTGCAAGAAGACGGAGGTCCCTATGATTCTCATCTGCAACGACAGGAAGCTGCCGAAGATGAAGCCGTTCGACTATGTGACTTTCGACCTTCCTTTCCGACGACCCACGGTTGATCAGGTACGATCACGCATCATGACGATCGCGTTCCGAGAAGGCCTGAAGATGCCCGCACCAGTTATCAATGCTCTTATTGAAGGCAGTCATTCCGACATTCGTCAAGTCGTAAACATGATTTCGACCGCGAAGATCGATCAAGAAGCCATGGACTTTGACAAGGGCAAGACCATGTCTAAGAACTGGGAGAAGCATGTCATCCTGAAGCCGTGGGACATCACGCAGAAGATTCTTGGCAGCGGCATGTTCGCTGCGAGTAGCAAGGCCACCCTTAACGAGAAGATCGAACTCTACTTCAACGACCACGAGTTCAGTCCGTTGATGCTTCAGGAAAACTACCTCGGCACGAATCCTATGCAGTCTCTGAACTATTCTGGCAAAGAGAAGAACCTGAAGAATCTCGAGTTGGCGTCACAGGCAGCGGACAGTATTAGTGATGGTGATCTAGTTGACCGGATGATCCACGGCTCTCAGCAACAGTGGAGTTTGATGCCTACACATGCCGTCTTCAGCTTTGTGCGGCCCGCCAGCTTCGTTGCAGGTAGCACAGCCGGAAACCAAACACGATTCACTTCATGGCTGGGTAAGAACAGCAGCACCAACAAACTCAGCCGTATGATCAAGGAAATTCAAGCCCACATGCGGTTGCGATCCTCTGGTGACCGGCATGAAGTTCGCCAGCAGTATCTCCCGCTGCTCTGGGAAAACCTGGTTCAAAAGCTGCAGAAAGAGGGCAAGGAAGCTGTTCCAGAGATCATCGAGCTGATGGACAGCTACTATCTCACCAAGGACGATTTCGATGCAATCATGGAACTCGGCGTGGGTTCCATGGACCAGGAGAAAGTTAAGATTGACACGCAAGCCAAGACGACCTTTACACGACTGTAAGTCAAGCCGTATATTGTGTGAAATCTCTAGTGCGTTGCTAATAAAGACTCCCAGCTACAACCAACAATCACATCCTCTGCCCTTCATGAAAGCCTCATCCGTGGCAGCGCCGAAGAAACAAGCGAAAGAAAAGCCGGATCTGGAAGAAGCCATCGAAGAGTCCGACGACGGCGAAGTCATCGAGGAAGTCAAGGACGAAGACGAGGATGTGGATCTGTCAAAGGACAAGTATGTCAAGCAGCCTAAGAAGAAGGCAGCGCCCAAGAAGGGCGCGGCGGCGGCGAAGAAGAGCGCGAAGAAGAAGGCTGTCGATGAGGACAGTGAGGAAGAGGAGGATGTTAAGCCCAAAGGTAAGGGTAAGGCGAAGGCGCCTGCAAAGGGAATGAAGAAATAGACGTGTGTGTTGTTGAGAGTGTAGATTAGGATGGAGCGAGGGATTTTACTATATGGAGGTTCTACCGGTTGGCAATGTGTCTCGTCGGTGATGATTAGCGGGCGTATACACAGGGTATGTATGTCTGTAATTCTACAATAATTTTCTACACCAAGAAGACGGAGTGATACTATCATGTGAAAGATGCCGAGACTAGACGACAAAGAAGATCATTCGTCAGACTTGATAGGGCACGGTATGCTGACGACAGGAATTCAAAGTTCCTCGCGTAAGCCGTAGCCTCCCCCGCACAAGCTTTGTCCTCCACTTTACGCCACAGAGTATTCATCTGCGCGGCCACTTCCCCGTCTTGGTCTTTATATCCACTGTTTGCCCGTTCCTTGCTTCTTTAGACAAGGTGGGTGCGATTTACGCTTGCAGCTTGCAAGTCGAGGACCATCTCGCCGACGCAGTCACGGCCAAAGAGAGCACCGTCAGCCTGGTTCCGTCTTCGAGTCTCCACTCTTCAGCATGGAGAGCAATCTTTCGGCCGCCCGAGCATCGCGCCGTTACCTCGACGAGCGCCTTCGCAACGACTGGGAATATCCAGACGTGCCAGCACCATGGTCGGCCTCGGACGAAGAGGTGCGCGATGCCGCCGACTTTCGCGAGCGCTACTATGGCGAGTCTGAATCTGGCGACTCGGATAATGAAGACGAAGGGGCCGGCGCGTACAAGTTCGACAGCCCCGAGAGCATCGGCGACGCTGTCGCGCATACCCGTGAAGCGCGCAGAAAACGGCGCAGGGAACGGTTAGAGCGTGAGATGAAGGAAAACGAGGGCCTGCGCATCTGGGTCGAGCGAAGAGACGTCTGGACAGGCGCTGCCAGCATCAAGAAATATGGCACCTACCGACAGCGACAGGCGAACCGACCGTCGTCTGCAGCCGGCTACTCGTCCGAAGAACACGCCATCACCCCCACGGGCTCTGAATCACAGTCAATCATCAGCGCAACACCAGACACGTCCGACTTCGTTCCCGTCGCACCGCGTCTTCTCGACCGGAACCCAATCCGCGAGTCCATCACCCCCAAAGCCTACCCCGACATCTACCAGAAGATTGTCGTCTCGTCGCGCACCCCCTCGGTCCCCATCAACCTTGCGGATATGACAAAGGCGTTAGTGCAGGGCTGGAAGGATAGCGATGAATGGCCACCCAGAGTCGCCGCGGTAGACCCCCTCACTGGTAAGAAACGTACCGTCACTGGCGTTGCATCCGATGCACACCACGGAGGTTTCATCGCAAGACACCCTCACCTCGAGAAGGGCGTAGACGGAATGAAGCGGATCCTACACCTCAACGGGCATCATGAACCTGAACACGAGCAGGTGCAACATGGGAAAGGCGGTTGAATTGCATGGCTACTGACTCAGCGTCCGTGTCTCACAACGCTGATGATTGTACTACCCAGAAACCCCCCTTCTTCGCGCTTACCGCGATAAGCATCTTGGCCTGCTTACGCCAGTGGACCGCATGAACCTGCCTGATGCTCCAGCTTCGCGTGCCCCTCATTCTGTGGGACGAGGCTACCTTTGGTCCACAGGTTGAGCGTCATGTGGCAAAGCAGCGAGTCGGTCTAAACGCTCGCTCGTGTTGCCCCAGCCCAGTCTTGGCGACGTCGATGCAAAGGCCCATGTCAACATGTTGGGAGTGTGACCGGTATATCCAGGACGTCTAGTACAGTTTTTTGTGTGCGAATCCCTGCCTGGAGGGCTGTGGAGCTTTACGAAAGTGGAACACGTCCCCTCAAGATAATGCAAGTAATATATGATTAGTTCACAGTAACGTTTGTCTATCCACCTTCCTCGAGCGTCTATATCCCGCGTCGGTAGCATTAGCAGTGCGTTTGCCGTTCGGGTATGCCATGGCCTTGCAGATTCGGTCGGTAGCGCAACATCGGGCTGTCGGCCGTTGAAGCGACGCGACGAGAGTTTATTTCATACTGTCTGCGGGGATGTTCACGCAGCGCTGAGTGGATCAGGCCCTAGACCGTCACTGTAGCCTAATGCAAATGCCTTGCAAAGCTCCATCTAAATCGCCATTTCGGGCTCTTCGGGTCCCGACTTTGTTGCCCAGCACAGCGAGCCAGCCGTTGCGGTACGTAACCGTCGTCTAGAGGCAAGGGACCATCGTGCCAGAGACGATCATGTACCCACGTCGCACGCCACGAGGATAAATATTAAAGATGGCCTCTTCCCGTCGTTGGCACTCTCATCAAACCCGTGCAGAGCATAGGAATTCGCCCCTTCTTCTCCCTTGTACTCTTTCAATATGCCAGGCGCCATTGACACACCACAGACCAACGGCGGTGCACCCGCTCGCCGCGGCGTCTACCACATCACCTACCCACGCTCGGCGTCCAACCTCTTCCAGCAGATGATGTCCAAACAGCCTGGGTTCCAAAACTCGGGCTATAAACTCTTCGATGCTGGCTTCGAGGCCATGCGACAGATTGAGAGGGGTCCTCTGAGCCAATGGCCGGACGAGGAGCGCAAGGCCTTGTACGAATCGTTCCAGAAGGCGTGGGAAGGGATGCAGGATGAGATGGATGATGCGCAGAAGAATGTAAGTTTTGATTCCAATATATAGCCCAAGAAAGGCAGAAAGAAAGAAATAAGAGGTGAAGTTGAGAAGTGGGTCTGTCGAATATGTATATGCACAGCCTCTGTACCTCTGTTGCGATCCCGCCTCAAGATGGCGTGCTCGGGACGGATCGAGCCGCCGCGAACCATGCACACACTCCGCTGACACTGCACTTTTCGACCAACAGGGCAAGCAAGTCTTCATCAAAGAACATGCTCCGTTCCTCTCCGCACCGGACCGCTTCTTCAGCGCCCTGCATCCCGGCGACGCGCTCGACGCGCTCTTCGTGCACGAGCGTAACACCACTCCAGACAAAGTGCACACGAACCCGACCTCACTGCCGGACACCTTCCTCCTGAAACTCCAACCCATATTCCAGATCCGCCACCCCATCCTCATGTTCCCCTCGTTCCTGCGCACGCAGCGAGACGTCAAAATGCTCGATGATCCACTCGGCCCCTTTGCCGAAATCCTCTTTAATCTAAAGTACACTCGCGTCTTGTACGATTGGTACGCCTCTCACGGCGCCGCTGCAGACATCACCCCGCGCATCATCGACGCCGACGACATCATGAATAACCCGCTAACCGTGCGCTTGCTGTGCACGCAAACGGGCCTCGACCCCGATGCCGTTGCGTATGAGTGGGAAGCCAGAGAGATTAAGGATCCGCTTCGGGCGCGCTTTTTGTCTACCATTGCGGCGAGTAAAGGAATTGTGCCTGGTCTGGCGGCCAAGGGGAAGAGTGTTGAGACGGAGAGGATGAAGTGGATTGAGGAGTTTGGTGAAAGGGATGGGATGAGGTTGGCGAGGTTTGTAGAAGATGCGTTGCCGGATTATGAGTATTTGTATCAGAGGAGGACGGTTGCGGGGGGGTGCTGAGCCGTAGGTTTTTATTGAGGGAAAGAAATACTCGTTTGTGCAGAGTGCATGTATGTTCTTGGATTGGAGGAGTTTGTTTAGGTTGTTGTTTATGACTTTGGTTGGATATCTGATGTCATTGCTCTATAGCTGGATGTAGAGGTATCGTAAGAGGCCTCTTCGTTCTTACTGCTTTACTAATAGATAATACATCCACGTCACATGGATACTCACACACAGGGGGAATTTTTTGCCGTTTTACAGGAGCTTGACGCCCGCGCGAGCGCGTTAGAGCCATGGAGGTTAGGGTCCTTTGCGTTAGATGTGCATTTAAAGTTACATTGAGAAAAGAGATGAGTGCAGTCGCATTGGAGTTTCTCAGCTCATCATAATGCGATTATAAGCATCTTTCTCTCCAATGCAACTCTCTCGATAACAAGCGTAAAGGGAAGAATCAGACGGCAGTATGTGGTAGACGGCGCTGGCGACTTGCGGTTCTTAGTTCATCGCGCAGTTTTCTAGGGTTGGGCGACGTGGTAGTGACACTGCGCATTAGCGGATTACGCACAGGGTAGCGCTTTCTGGTCTTGTCTCTTCTCACACTTCAAGGCGTTTCACGTCACTTTACGTCACCTCATAGTAAGCTTCGACTGTAGGGAATGCCGTTGCTCATCCTGCGGAGACGCGAACATGGCTAGATGCTATCGGACCACGACCGCGGACCTCGGGATTGTCGGCACCTTCGACTGCAAACTATCGTCTGAGTCTTCTTGCTTGCGCTCGTCATTGCGTCTGCTATCGCCCGCAATCGTCACGACCATCACGATCATCAGAAACTATCGTCGGATGCGCAACTCAAGTCAAATTACTACGCTACACTCCCAATCTACTTGCAAGCACCATAACCCTTTTGGCTAATCGAAGTCAGCAACCTGTGCGCACGTTCATAAGCGATACACTTACCAGCCGGTCTTGCAATGCGCATCAGTCGTTCCACAGTACCCGGCAGACCCGCAGCATTGGCCGTTAAAGGGACCTCCAGCGCAAGTAAAGCCGCCTTTGCTTGGACCGCACGCGCCGTCCAAGGTGGAAACATTGCTTGTAAGACAAGAACTGGAGAACGAATTTTGACAAATGATGGATATGCGATTAGCGGTGGTGCTCAGGAGAGTTGAGACGCGATGAGGACTTGACTTACCAGCCTTGAGCACAGTGGCTGACTGTGCTGCCACAGTAGCCACCAGCGGAGCAGCATGTGCCAAACAACGTTCCAGAACAAGTATACTTCTTCGAACCCCCACACGAGCCATCCGGGGAGGCATTCGGATTCGCTCCACCGGAGCATGTACCAAAAGCAGTCTGGCAACCATCTGTGCAATGGCTCGTTGAGCTGCCACATTAGCCAGCAGAGCTACAGCAGTCGCCGAACCCGCTACCCGCACACTTGTAGCCCTTCGCACCTCCACAAGTACCACCCGGAGAAAGATTAGAGCTGCCAGAGCAAGTACTAAAGGCACGTTGACAGCCACCTGCGCAATGGCTTGTCGAACCGCCACAGTAGCCAGAGGCACTGCAACAATCCCCAAATCCACTGCCTGTGTACTTGTAGCCTCTCGAACCTCCGCAAGTGCTATCTGGGGAGGGATTTAAGCCACCGGTACAAGTCCCGAATTTGGTCTGACATCCAGCCGTACAATGGCTTGCACAACTTCCACACCACCCGCCAGAAGAGCAACAGTCGCCGAAGCCACTCCCGACACACACGTACTCCATTGCACCCCCACAAGAACCATCGGGAGATATGTTCTCGCTCCCTTTCGTGCAGTCACCAAATGCAGGCTGGCATCCGGCTTTGCCGTGGGCATCGGTGCTTCCGCAGAATCCGGACATGCTACAACAATTTCCGAACGCTGATCCACTGCATTTGAAGCCGTTTACACCACCGCAGGTGCCGTCTGTAATGCTAGTCAGATCATGTCTTGGAAAGGGGATAGCGAATTGTACAAGATGTTGGCGTCCTTACCTGGACTCAAATTTTCGACGGGCACCGAAGACGGTAATGGTGAGGGGGAAAGAGTAGGGGACACTGTCGAGGTCTCCATGACGCATTCGCCATACATGCAATTGCCTAACCCGCAGTATTGCTGGCCGCTTCCACATTTGTTGTTGGTACCACAACAGGAGCCCCATTTCTCGCTGCAGATCTTATTACCAGTCGCGGTGCCGCATGTGCCGTCAAGCGAGTAGTCGCTGGGATTAATAACCGAGCATAATCCTGCGGTGCAGATTCCCCCGTTGCAATCTTCGCTACATTGTTCTGGCGCTTAGCTGATGTCTTGATCCAAGTCTCTCTACACAGATAGAGCGTCGACATACCGTGTTTGACCACATTTCCAGGTCTGCGAATTGCAAAATTGACCGCCAGAGTAACCAAGACAAGTGACACAGTCTTCCGGCTTGCAGAACCCATCGGAAGATACTGGCACCACGTTCCCCGCCACGCAATACTTCTTGCCCGACTGGATACTAGAACAGTCTGGGTCGAGAAGCGGATTCAACAAGAAAAAGTGCTCGATGGTAATTTCTTATTTGAGCGCCAGCTCTGCACGTGTAGTAGGTCACAAGTGTTAGGGCAGTGGCGTTGAAACGACTAATGCGGTGCTTGGTATTGATAGCATGGTTTTGGACCCTACCATGTGCGCACGGAAATTAGCATGTCTCAAGCATCTAGTGCGGGGCGATATCCTACAGCAAAGGTACGGAGCGGCATCTCCGCTCTATTTGGAATAATTCTCGACGAATTTCCGTTCTCTCAGGGTCCATTTGTCCTCAATCGCACGTTCTGAAGTCCAGGCATCGGATGTTAGGATGAGATGGAACAAGACGTCCGGATCTTCTGCCTGCTTCCGGCGCGCTCCAAATCCGCTTTCAAAGTAGAGACGTGCGTTCTTGTATGTTTGAGAGAGCGCCCCTCGACTTCAAATATGTCCTCTTCCAGGCGCATCGCGCAACCAGAGACTTCGTGAATGAACTGCTCGGTGTTGATATCTCGGCTGTCGGCATTTTCGATGACAAGAGGTGGCAGTGGCTCCACCTCCATGTCAAACCAGCACTCCCAATACTGGACCACATCAAAGATGACACGCATCTTTGCACGCGGGAATAAGTTTACGGGTTCCTCTGCGAGAGGGTGTTTTGGCACCGCCAACAGTGGCCGCCAGCACGGCTCGCCCGCGTCGTTGAAGTCGACAACTTCAACAGTCGATGGCGGGGCGAACAGATTCCATCGTAGGCGATCCAAGGCCGGCTTCCGCAGTAGGGTCTTTTCTTCCTCGGCCTGCAGCGGTGGAGAGAAGGAACGAGCGAAATTCCTACTGGCCTCAGCTAGGTCTATCGATCGCGGCTCAAAGTGAGATGCATAGGAAGGACTCGGCGAAAACATTCTAGGGTATAGAGCGTACGATCAGTATTTAGGAAACAGAGAGGAGTGCGATTAAGTATGAAGGTGTAGCGGAGGTCGTGGTCCACAGCCTAGCCTCGGCAAGGCGTGATCCTTCGCCAAGGGTGCGTGCCAGGGATCGGGAAGCTTTCCGTGTCGGGTTTGAGGTACCTCCCCTTCTACCAATACTGGTAGCTTATCATGCTATCAGGCTATTATTTCTCGCTTTCATGATGCAATCACATTGACGACGGATAAAGTAGCGATCTTGGCACAAAGGCATACCGAAATGATTCCGGCCTGATTGAAGCTCATGGGGAAAGAAGAGGAAGGAAAACTTCACATGAGCCCCTGACAGATGCATAGGGTCTTGTTAGAGATGCGGATCTTTACGCTGGAGATGCGGTCCGGGGTCAAAACAAACGCCCAAAATTAGTAACGGACGTATACAGCATGTTAGGGAGGTGCCAATATGGCTCCCATATAACAACCTCAATTGCACCGCGACCCGATAGCACACAATACTCTAGCCTTTTTCCACTGCGAATATGGTTTCACTTTACGTGTTCTTCCTTAGCTTATCGATTCTCGGCATTGCTCGAGCTCAGTTCATCCAAGACTACCAATGGCGGATGCACAATGGAAAATCTCACCGTAAGTCTAACAGTTTCATCGAAAAGTTCTTCACAAGCACTGACGGTCCATGTATTTATAGCTCACTGGCGCCGAAAGCATCAAAACGCCCTCAGACCCATGATCATGCCTCAGCAAGTTAGTGTGCTTTGGTACAACTGTTACTACATGCGAGCTATCTGCAAGAACGCCAAAGAATGGCTAGAAACACCACGTACCAAAAACCGACTATTGAATATATATGGATTTGGTTCAGCACATATTTTTGGCTATGACATGGACGGGAAGGTTACCGGCAAGAGAGGCGATGCAATGTGTGGCAACTTCAAAAAAAAATCCCACACATGCCCAGAGACGAGGAACGGTGTAGTGGTACAATTACTTATTATGCTCGATCAGTGGAGTATGGCTTTGGAGATCATCAATTCTCTCAACTCTTGGGAGATCGAAGCTTCATATCAAGTTGATTATAGCAAACTGCCCAACGACCCGACTAGAAATACGTAAAATCATCGAAAACCGATCGCGACTGCCGCAAGATCACTGGCTGAATTTTCTGTGCTTTTGTTAGATTGCTAAGACGAAGTGGACGATATTATACATGCGAAGAATGGCCACCAAGAAGGTTAGGATAGCTGCCCACCATACAGCCTTCCAAATCCACGTTCAGAAGCTAACATTTCACCGGCGTGAAGCTTCGTAGAAGGTGGAATTAGCACCCCAAACAGCGGCTTGAATTTACCTGAGGGTGATGGGGGCAGAGGAAACACCTTTTGCGTGCCCATGGCCATGACCAAACAACGCGCTGGTCAGCCTCTCCCGGATCAAGACAAAGTATGGTCTGAGCAAAGTAAGTTCCAATTTTGCGACTCACACTCTTAATACTTAGCAAATACCTTCCCCTATCACTTAGAGAATGAAGACGAATGGCAATGCTAAGATCTACCTTCAGATTGGCAAGACATAACTCACGCTTCCCTCCGCACGGCGCTTCAGCAAATGCTATTAAACGACCTCCGAATACCTGAGGATGATTTTCCGGAAGCTGCCGTCTTGATTGCTGTGCAATTCATTGATGACGACCCGGCTTTGGCACCCGCAGGATGTAAGTGTCGGCCGTGGGATCTCCCGCACGGGCCGGTATTGTTTGCCCCAGGTTCCACCGCATATTTGCTCTCACGCACTTCCCCATCAGGACTAGTGCGTGATCCCTTCAGTACATAGGCCTCTCTCTCCCATAGCCTAATACTACATAATTCTCCTCCAATTCCCCCATTGACAGGTTATGAGCCCTCGCTCGCGCCCGTAGTCGCTCACGATAGAACTTTTACAGAGTTTTCGTACGACTTCTGCGTCACCTCCGATCATCGTCACTCCATCCGCGCGAGCTTAGTGACGTCGCAATCGCGCGCCACGATAGCTATCGCTACACCGCGACTTGTAGTCGATCTGTTGCCTTAACGACAGCCGCCTCTCGCTCGCATATACCTTTACTCGCTCGTGCGCTGCTTGCCTATACGCCGCAGCCATGACTACCTCGTCTACCTCCATCACGGTCAAGCTCGCCGCCGACGGCAAGAACTAGCGCGATTAGAGTAAGCAACTCGTCAACTGCGCCTCCGCCGATAATGCCTTCAGTGTCCTAGGCGGCTCAGCACGCCCTCAGTTCGATCCTACGGACGACCAGTACAAACTTAGCACGCTCTTCCGCCCCAACTACGTGACGGACGCAACGCCCGCGGAAATCGTCGCCGAGACTGATCGCGTTGGCAAGCTTAACAAGACTATCCGCGCGATTAACGACGACGCGCGCGCGCTCAAGAAGGAGGATGAGGACAAGTACACCCGCTGGGTGGCTCGCGACGCTCGACTCCAGAACACCATACTCTCGTCGATCGAGAAGCCACTCGTTACTATGATCCGCATGTGTACTACTGCTCACGACATGTACAAGACTCTCCAGGACCTCAACAGCAACGGCGACTACGCTAACGCGGCCGCTGCTTGGGAAGCTTTCGTCGACCTTCGCGCCGACACTCAGCCCACAATCCGCGCCTATATCGGCAAATTTCGCGAGGCAATCAACGA
>JARBXR010000217.1:0-30054 GCA_029100535.1 Stemphylium beticola | reverse complement strand
TCAAACACCTGCTCTAGCCAAGCTAGACCTATGTTATCGTTTGACCAGCCTGTTGGAGATGATGAGACAAAGACCTCGTGTTCTCCTGCCTTGATATCCTCTACCCAACTTGATCGTATAGCTCCTTTTTTAGCTGCGTAGATAAGGCTTGGAGGCAGCGAGCTCCCATCGGCGCAGCAGCAGGCCAGGACTGTCAGAAACTCGCGTGATCCATCCTGGAGAGATGCTCGAACCTCTTTCTTCTCCCATTGACGCCTGCTGAAGATCCTCTTGCTTCTGCCTATTAAGCCAATTAAGAAGCCTTTCTCATCCATATTGTATATATCACGAGCCTCAAGGTAGTATTCGGTGATCTTTCGATGTAGCAACTCGAAGTAGAGTCTATACTTTGACTAAGAGTCAGCTAGATGGCGCGTGCGATCCATAGCGGTGGTCCACTTTGAGACAAGATCGAGTTCGTGTCGGTTGATGAAGCGAGTAACCCAGCTCTCGCTAAGCTGCTGATGGGCTACTTCTGATGAGAAATTCCTGATCATCTCTCTCGTAGGAGGTAGGCCTTGCTTGGTGAGCTTAGTGATATATCGTACAAGCTCTAGCTCTTGTTGTGGACTGAGTTTGAGCTGATGAGTTGCCTGGGTCTCTCGAGGAGCCTGAAGACCCTGGTGCCTTCGGGACAGCGTAACTCTGTGTACACCATACTTATTAGCTATTGCTTGGTATGAGAACTTTTCTCCTGGATCTAGAGATTCGATTTCCTTAATTGTCTCCTCGATTGCTCCCATATTGACAGAGTTACGACGCGTCGAAGTTGGTTGCTGCTTGGGTGTTTTGGTGTTCGCCGATCGTTGCGCGAATCCGATCGTTCCGCGCACGGGCACGTTAACTTCGACTTCAAGAAATCTCAAAATACTTAAAAAAAAACAGCTTGCGAGCAACCTTACTAACCCTAGAAACATCGCAAACATCGCTATACAGCTTATTTACAGTGGCGATTGATGATCCGGCGGTTCTGGTTACCTCGGCTAAAGGGTGAGTCTGGTCTTTCGCAAAACACCCATAACGCTGTCCCCGACCCTCCGCTAACACTCCCCAGTCTATTCAAGACAATACATATCTGTAAGAAGCTCGGTGGGCTAGGAAGCAAGCAAAGATAGCAAATATCAAGATCGCAGCCTTAAAAGGTCGATTTAGGGTAGCAAAGATATATCCTGGCAGTTTCTCCGCGCAGAAGGCGAGATCGTGAAAACGCATCGCACGGCACGTACACGAACAGTAGTACTTGGCATGCAGTAGCTTTAAGTAGCGTGCTGAGATATCTACGTGCTCGCCCCGCGCGCTGTGGCTGAGAACTGCAGCTTTGAGCACCCCGCCCCAGAAAGCTCTTATTCCCGACTTTGCAGGCAGCTGTTGGTGCAAGTCGTGCACAGACAGCCGCGCTTCCTAATTAACTTACCCGTTCTATAACTCTCTTCGCGAAGTGGCTTGCAAGTTACAGGAACTACTGTTAAAAGGCGATTAGCTTAGGCTCGTACTACTTTGGCTATAAAAGAGTAATCGACTTTTTGTCGAACATCTGCGTAGTAGCGGGGCGGCACAGGACGCTCGATGCGCCCAGCATCCGCTCAGCCTGGCCGCATGCACTGCCTCGACAGGCAGCCTTCACAGCAGCCCAGCGCAAGCTTCCTCTGCATGCTTCTCTCTATTGTGACGATGCTTTTCTACTCTCGATACCTCTAAAGTCGTTTGCGCCTCACTATTCCTAGGCTAAGCCAAAACTGCAAACGCCATGCTGCTTCTCCACTTTGACGCGCTGGGAAGGCTCGTCTTGACAGATTTCCGCGGCAAAGCGATTCCGCCCTACGCTATTCTTTCGCACAGATGGAGCAACTCCGAGGTCCTGATCGAAGACATATCGAACGGAACCTACAAGAAGAAGGAAGTAGGTTATCGAAAGCTCCAGTTTTGCACCGAACGGGCGGCGCAGGACGAGCTGCAGTACTTCTGGATCGACACATGCTGCATCGACAGGTGGAATAACAACGAGCGCTCGAAGGCGATTAACTCGATGTTTCAGTGGTACAAGAACGCGGCGCGGTGCTACGTCTTCTTGTCAGACGTGTCAGTGTCTACTGCAACAGAGCTGGTCCAACGCAGCGACTCGGAGGCATCATTCCGTGCGAGCGCATGGTTTACTCGCGGATGGACGCTCCAAGAGCTAATCGCGCCAGTGTCGGTCGAGTTCTTTTCACGTGGAGGACATCGCATAGGCGACAAAGCATCGCTTGATCAGCTACTACACGACATCACCGGCATCCCGCTTGCGGCACTGCGCAACTGTCCTTTACATGAGTTTAGTACATCTGAGCGAAGGCGATGGGCCGAAAACCGCAGAACAAAAGAGGAAGAAGACATTGCATACTGCCTGCTTGGGATTCTTGGCGTTTCTATGCCCACCGTGTACGGCGAAGGAGAGGAGAGTGCACGACGCAGACTGCAGGCTGAACTAGATGGACCTAGCGACGCACCATCGATCATTCCGTTCTCACAAAACCCTCGCTTCGTAGGCCGAGAATTGCAGCTCGCCGAGCTAGAAGCAAAGCTCTTCAGCAACGAACAGACCACTACCAGGCTAGCGATCGTTGGACCCGGTGGAACAGGCAAGTCGCAGCTTGCGCTTGAGGTCGCACACAGAACGAGGCAGAATAACAAAAGCTGCTCGGTCTTTTGGATGGACGCAAACAACAAAGACAGTCTTTACCAGTCGTACGCAAGTGTTGCGCAGAAGCTTAATGTTCCGGGCTGGGACGACGATCAGACCGACATGAAGGAGCTTGTAAAATGCTGTATAGTAGAGATGAGTGCGCGACAATGCTTGCTGATCTTCGACAACACAGAGTACACCACTCTGCGATCTGGCGGCCCGTCTACGACAGAGGCCGCAGCCTTAGCCGACTGCCTGCCGCGGTCTAAGCTATGTTCTGTCATCTTCACAACAACGAACACCAACACAGCTCAGGCGCTTGCTTCACGGAACATCATAGCGCTGCAAGAGCTGACACTAGACACGGCGCTGAGAATGCTGCAAGTCCGCTTGGAGAGGCCAATCACGAACACTGAGCAGCAAGAAGCCGAGCACTTGTTAAAAGAGCTATCGTATCTCCCTCTAGCAGTCGTGCAAGCAGCGGCCTGCATAAATGCCAGCGGTATGACGGTGCAAGAGTATCGATCACGACTAGAAGAGCACAAAGGACTTATTACCGAGCTCAGCGGTGACTGGTCTGAGGGTAGACTACAAGGTGTTAGCGTGAAAGACCCTGTCGCTACCGCATTGTTTCTCTCCATAGACCGGATCAGTGATGGTAATACGTCTGCCGCAGACTATCTGTTTCTTGCTGCATGCGTAGACCGGAAAGACATATCGCTCGATTTTCTAGAGGCAGCCTCAACGGAAGCAAGAGAAGACACTATCAGAATACTTAATAGGTATGCGCTCGTCACCAGGCGACCCGCTGAGTCTGCGCTCGATGTTCATCGACTCGTTCACCAGGCTCTACGCAAGCTGCTGCTGGTGCAGGGACGGCTCCAAGAATGGACTAAACGCACTATCGAACAGCTACTTCGGGTATTTCCAGATGATGCCCATAGTAACAGAAGCAAGTGGAGACGACTGCTTCCGCATGCCCAGTATGCTTTCTCGCATAGTCTGGCGGATGATAACGACGACGAAAGACTGCGCCTTGCATCAAAATTTGCTAGGACTCTGTTGAGTGACGGACGGTATGAGGAGGCTGAAGAGGTGTTTGTAGAAGTGATGCAGACGAGGAAGAGAGTACTTACTGACGAGCATCCTCACACGCTGAACAGCATGGACAACCTAGCGTTGACGTACAGGAACCAAGGGCGGTGGAAGGAGGCCGAAGAGCTGCAGGTGAAAGCGCTGCAGACGAGGAAGAGAGTGCTTAGCGAAGAGCATCTTGACACGCTGACCAGCATGAACAACCTAGCGTTGACGTACAGGAACCAAGGGCGGTGGAAAGAGGCCGAAGAGCTGCAGGTGCAAGTAATGGAGACGAGCAAGAGAGTGCTTACCGATGGGCATCCTGACACGCTGACCAGCATGGCCAACCTAGCGTCGACGTACAGGAACCAAGGGCGGTGGGACGAGGCCGAAGAGCTGGAGGTGCAAGTGATGGAGACGAGGAAGAGAGTGCTTAGCGACGAGCATCCTGACACGCTGAACAGCATGGCCAACCTAGCGTCGACGTACAGGAACCAAGGGCGGTGGAAGGAAGCCGAAGAGCTGGAGGTGCAAGTGCTGGATACGAGCAAGAGAGTGCTTAGCGACGAGCATCCTGACACGCTGACCAGCATGGCCAACCTAGCGTCGACGTACTGGAACCAAGGGCGGTGGAAAGAGGCCGAAGAGCTGGAGGTGCAAGTGATGGAGACGAGGGAGAGAGTGCTTAGCGACGAGCATCCTCACACGCTGATCAGCATGGGAAACCTAGCGTCGACGTACAGGAACCAAGGGCGGTGGAAGGAGGCCGAAGAGCTGCAGATGCAGGTGCTGGAGACGAGCAAGAGAGTGCTTAGCGACGAGCATCCTGACACGCTGACCAGCATGGCCAACCTAGCGTTGACGTACTGGAACCAAGGGCGGTGGAAGGAGGCCGAAGAGCTGCAGGTGCAAGTGATGGATACGAGGAAGAGAGTGCTTAGCGACGAGCATCCTGACACGCTGACCAGCATGGCCAACCTAGCGTCGACGTACAGCAACCAAGGGCGGAGGAAGGAGGCCGAAGAGCTGCAGGTGCAAGTAATGGAGACGAGCAAGAGAGTGCTTACCGATGGGCATCCTCACACGCTGACCAGCATGCACAATCTCTCCTTCACGCTGCAGTCACAAGCCCGTCACGAAGAAGCTCTTGCACTAATGGAAAGGTGCTTCCAGCTGCGTGAGCAGGTTCTTGGCAAACAACACCCTGATACACAGTCTTCGCTCAACATGCTAAGTAACTGGCGGGCGGAGAGTGAGTAAATTTGTAGGAGACAACTTTGGTATATTATCGTGACCTATAAATCGTAAAGTTGGGTGCTGCAGCCGCTATCCGGAAATAAGAGCTCTTCGAGGCAATGAGCTTAGCTTTCTAGCCACAGCGCGCGGGGCAGTCGCGTAGACATCTCAGCACGCTACAGCACGCTACTGCATGCCAAGAGTCACTAACTGTACACGACCGGCTGGACGCGTTTTAATGATCTCACTGTTTGCGCAGAGAAACTGTCGGGATCGAAAAAACACGACAACAGCGAGAATTTCACTTTTTGGAATTAACGTAGTACAACGCGCGCAAAACGTCCGCTAGAGACGGCTTTCGACTAGCCAGCACTCAGAAGTAGCGCCCACTGCTGCTGAGGCGTCATGGCGACACCGTGGCCTCGACGGTCGACCTGGCCGATCCCAATAGACGAGCATGCTACCAACCTCAGCGCTTTCCTTCGCGAGGTGCTATCCTTAATCGAGCGCAACGGAGGCCAGCAGCCTCTGCCGGCAGACATCGTTGGCGACATTATTCGCGGCGCATTGACGTTCGTGCTGAAGACACAGCACTCCCCTGACCTCGGTGGTCTCAGCGACGCGCTCAACGTCGCGCGGACAGGCAAGAGCGACAGCAGAAAGCACGGAGCGAACCCTCAACCAAATCAAACAAGAACTCAAGTCCACCGTAGAACTCGTACAACAGTCCGCAACAAAGATACAACAAAATGGCAACATGGCAGAAGAGGCGAGGGCCGTAGCCAAGGACGCCACAGAGGTGGGTAAAGCGACGCTGGAGATCGCGCGAGAGATCAGGAATAAGAGACCACAAGAGCAGGCGAACGGACCAATGAGCTACGCTGCGGCGGCAGCCAGGGGAGTCCCGCTAGCAGGTACATACAATGCACAAAGTGTCAAACAGCCATCTGCGCAGACGCAGCGTGAGGTCATCATGAATATTAGAGACCCCCTCACCGTACAGAGCCTGAGGGCTATGAATCCTAGCAACCTCAAAATGCATGTCCAGCGTGCCATCGAGCAAAGTGGCAATGAAAACATAGTCAACGTGAAGATCGTCTCATCTAACCAGCTGAAGAGCGGAGACCTGAGCATCAAGACAGCAAGCAGCAGGGAAGTCGAGGCGCTACGACAGTTCGCGGACGACTGGGCTCACCGCATAGGCATTGGGACTACAGTGCAAATCCCGACGTTCGGCGTCCTCGCACACGGTATACGCACGAGCACGATGGACATGAGCAAGCTCGACGAGATCAGAGCGCAGATACTACAGGACAACCGACCGTTCATACCCCGGGCGGAGATAAGACACATAGGCTGGCTTACTAGAGATGCTACTGCCAAGACGGCAACAACTATCACCATCGAGTTCACCAAACCAGAGGACGCCAACAAGATCATCGATGAGGGTCTGATCTGGCAAGGCGAGGTTTTCCAGTGCGAGCGATACGAGCGACAGTGCCGAGTGAAGCAGTGCTTCAAGTGCCAAAGATACGGCCACATAGGAACCCAGTGCAAGGCAGCAACAGCATGTGGCCACTGTGCGCAGGAGCACGACACCCGTGACTGCCCATCGAGGGCTGGACAAGCTGTGACTAGGAAATGCGCCGCCAGTGCCCGACCAGGAAGGACGAGATAGCCAAGGCAAGGACCGCGTACGAAATGCGGCCGCGCTACCACCACGTTTCGCAAACAGCCGGACAAAACGTGCAGAGTGATATCCCAACGTCTACGATTCAAAGGAGAAGGACTAGTCAACCAGTGGCAGCTACGCAGCCGATGCAGCTTACCAAGAACCGATCGCAAACAGGAAGAGGACAGAAGAGAACTAATGCAGGAACCAATGTCGACTCGATGGATCAGGAGATCCCATCGACACAAGGCAGTGCGAGCCAAAGACCGCATCGACAGATCATACCTAGCAGGAGAGCTCTGAAATCGACTGGACTCAACACCCGGGCGATACAGAACAACAGCAGTCACCACATGGAGATCGACTCCGACGATGATACATGAATAAGCACAACACACTAAGCATACTACAGTACAACGTGCACAAATCAAGAAACATAGTGATGGCGAGCATGCTGCGGGACCCCAGGATCCATGAGTATGACATTCTGGCCATCCAGGAGCCATGGAGAAACCCCTTCGCGGCGACGACACACCATCCAGCGAAACGCGTCTTCCACCTTTGCTGCCCAGCAGGAAACGAGGCAGGACCCGCCCGGATATGCTTTTTTATCAACAAGAGATTAGACCACAAAAAGTGGCAGTTTAAGGAGCACAGCAGAGACATCTGCTCGCTTATAGTAGAGTTTGGCGACGATCAACAGGAGGAGCAAAACGTAATCATACACAACGTCTATAACCCAGCGAGGCGCAGCGAGAGCGATAGTACCGTACTAGCGGATGTCCGCACAATACTGCACGACAATCAATCCAGCGAGCAGATCCTGCTCGGGGACTTTAACTTGCACCACCCCATGTGGGGAGGCACAGGCGTGAGGCACATCGACCCTGAGTCTGCAGACCTACTGGCGATCATGGAGGACTTTAACCTGGGTAGCACACTACCACCTGGAACCATCACGTACGAAGAAAAAACCTCACGCACAACTATTGATCTTTGTCTGGTGACCGTGGGGCTGGTCGATCGGGTGATTCGAAGCCAGGTCGACCGGGACCTCGATCACGACTCCGACCACCTGCCTATCAGCACCGTGATAGATATGAGGATAGAGCAACTCGATGCAACACCAAAGTGAGACTGGAAACGATTAGATAAGGCCGTCTATAATAAAGCGTTAAAACAAGCCCTGCCGCCACTTCGCAGACCCGCAAACAAGACAGCGCTTGACACCTATGTCCAAGAGATCGTTGGGGCAATTCGAGGGGCCATTGACAAAGCAATACCATACTCACGGCTGTCAGACCGCATCAGGGAAGGCTGGTCGGAAGAGTGCAGAGCAGTGCTCGCAGAAGCAAAGAGACTCAAGAGAGTACACAGCCAGCGTCACACAGGCGAGTCGTGGGAGGCCTATCGTGCGGCAAGAAACCACAAAGCGAGAACGATCAAGAAAGCACTAAGGAACGCTCACAGAGAACAGGTAGAGCAGGCCGCAAAGTCGCCAGAAGCACTGTGGAGACTCGTCAAATGGGCGAAGACGAGAGAGAACCCGGCCCCTGTGGTCACACCTGCCATCCAACACCCAGAGACACAGCAGGAGGTAACAGATCCAGAGAAGAAAGCAGACATCTTCCGAGACACCTTCTTCCCAGTACCACCGGAGGCAGATCTGGAGGACATAAGAAACGCACACTACGACGATCAAGTGGACATGCCGCCAGTGACAGAGAAGGAGGTTAGAGATGCCATACGGGCAGCGTCACCACTCAAAGCACCAGGTCCGGATGGCATCATCAACAAAGCCCTGCAGGCGGGATCAGCCCGGCTCGCATCTCACCTGACGAGGATCTTCAACCAGAGCCTACACCTAGGATACTGCCCGGCCCACTTTCGCGAGTCGACTACGGTCGTCTTACGCAAGCCGGGCAAAGACAATTACACGGCACCAAAGTCGTACAGGCCCATCGCATTGATGAACACTACAGGCAAAATCATGGACGCAGTCATAGCACGGCGACTCAGTTACCTAGCCGAGACCCATCACGTCCTAACGCCGACACACATGGGCGGCAGGAAGATGCGCTCGACTGAGCACGCTCTTCACGCCGTGACCCATAAGATATACGAAGCATGGAGCCACAACACTGGACGGGTGGCGAGCCTCTTGCTGCTCGATGTCTCCGGAGCCTTCGATAACGTCTCACACACACGCCTGCTTCACGACCTGCGGAAGAGACGAGTAGACGAGAAAACAGTAAAGTGGATCGCAAGCTTCCTCAGCAACAGATACACCAGCATCGCAATCGATGGCTTCCGGTCGACAGCATACCAGATCAACACGGGTATACCCCAGGGCTCGCCGCTGTCGCCTATCCTCTACCTCTTCTACAACGCCGATCTGATAGATGAATGCAACCAAGCGCCAGATGCCATGTCCACAGGCTACATTGACGACGTCGGCATCCTTACGTGGGGCCAGACGACAGAGCAGACATGTGAGACACTGGGCAAGACCCTTGAGAAAGCACAACGATGGGCCAGCACACACGCATCGGTCTTCGCCCCAAACAAGTTCCAACTCACCCACTTTACAAGATCACGCAAGCGCATTAATACAGAAGCCTTAATTCATACCGCGTGGGGCGAGATACGGCCTGAGGCAACATGCAAATACCTGGGCTTAACGATGGACGCGAAACTGCACTGGAAGCAACACACCGAGGAGATCAGGCGGAAAGCGACGAAGACAGTGAATGCGCTCAGCTGTCTGGGAGGATCCAACTGGGGCGCTAGCCTCCACGACCTGCGGCGAATATATGAAGGCACAGTGCTCCCGCAGATGATGTATGCATGCTCAGTGTGGTCAAACGCTAGCACGAAAGGGAAACTCTACACTAAGAGGATGCTCAACACACTGCAGAGCATACAAGCAAGAGCAGCCAGGGTCATCAGCGGGGCATACAAAGCTACATCGAGAGCGGCGCTAGACGTAGAGACATTTCTCCTTCCCATCGAGCAGCAAATATGGAAGCACAACGCAGACACTGTCGTTCGCCTACTCTCGAGCAAGAACATCGCAGCCACCTCAGGACTTCAGACAAATACAGCACAGCCGACAGTCGCAGACAAGACTCGCAGACACACCAGCTCCTGGCAGAAGGTTTACAGCGGCATGACGAGCATGCGAACCGAAGACTTCGACAGGCAAGAGCAGATTCCCTGCTTCCTCACGCCGCCCTGGAGACAGGGCCCAACCACTTACATCGATGCGACCGCTGAGGAAGCGCGGGCGCGACACGACAAAGAACACGTAAAGGAAGACAGCCTCAGCATCTACACAGATGGCAGCGGCATCGAAGGCGAGATAGGCTCTGCGGCACTGTGTCCGCTCACACAACAGACGCGATCCGTACACATGGGTTCAGACACAGAGTCGACGGTATATGCAGCAGAACTACAAGGCATCAGCTTAGCACTGCAGATCGCTCAAGAGTCCATCGCTAAGGCGGAGGGACGATCAGGCGCCTACATCCTCGCGGACATCGCGCGACAGGTCCAGGAGCTCCAGGACAACGGACGGACAGTGACCGTCCGATGGATACCGGCCCACGTCGGCATACCCGGAAACGAGGCCGTCGACAAAGCGGCCAAGGAAGCCACCGGATGGAGAGAAGACGGCCGCAGAAGCCTGCCGGCAGACGCGCCTCCCCAGCTGTTCACTATAAGGTCGACTGTGAAAAGATGGTGCAGCATACAAGCCGAACGGGCATGGATAGCAAAGTGGCGCAAGGACACCAAGGGCCGAGCAACCTACAGACACACTCCAACGCCCACCAAGAAAGTACTCCGGCTCCACGAGGGGCTCACTAAGCGGGAGAGCGCGCTGCTGGTGCAGCTGCAGCTGCGGACAGAGAAGATCGGACTCAACGACTTTCTCTTCGCCCGAAGAGTGCCAGACGTCACCAGCCCGCCCTGCGACTGCGGAGCGAGACGACAGACCGTCGCACATATCCTTCTCCACTGCAGCAAGCGCAGGCATCTTCGGGACCGTATCTTCGCCAACCTGTCCGGACGAGACAGCATCCGGACCATCCTAGGCACGCCACAGCTAGCCACCAAAGCCATCGAGTATGTAGAGCAGACGCAGATCCTTGGGCAAAATGGGGATCGCTGGCGCGAAGACGATAGCTGAGCGCTGGGGGGAGACTGAAGGTATTGTAAACGCAGAACACGAGGCAACAGTACCTCTACGAGCCTAGAAGTACAGTGTTCAGTTAGTAGAGCCATTATCTAGATGAGCGGACAGGCAAATGTAGATAGTGGTGGGAGGGAAACGGCAGGCCTCTGGGGACAGATGGTTCTTTGGAATGAAGTGGGGCGGCGCGGATCAACGTCCGCACCGCGTCGGCTGTCTGCCAAGCCTGTTAGCCGGGCATAGCTGCTTTTCGCGGCTGCAACCGTGTAGGATCTAATCAATCAATCAATCAATCAATCAATCAATCAATCAATCAATCAATCAATCTAATCAATCAATCAATCTAATCAATCAATCAATCTAATCAATCAATCAATCAATCAATCAACTACCACAAAGCGCACAAGCAGCGGCAGGCTGAGACTGGGCTCTGGCTACTAGAAAGCGCCAAATTTGTAGAATGGAAGGAAAGAGCAGCATCGCGACTGTGGCTATACAGGATCCCAGGATGTGGAAAGACCATCCTGAGCTCTACCATCATCAAGCATCTGCTGCAGCACTGCCATAATGACACTAGCATGGTGACGACGTACTTTGTCGCACGGTCGGGTGCGGGTATTGTGGACAGAAAAACTAGGAAGAGTGAATGTTGTATTGAATGTAGCATCCTAGCTGAGCATATATAAAGGTCATCGCGCGGCGTTATTAGTAACAAGGTTTCCGACAGCGCTTGGCCTGCGACATACTTCTACTTCGACTTCAACGATACACAGAAACAGGATCCAGAGCTTATGCTGCGCTCGCTGCTCTGCCAGCTCCTGCGGCGTGCGGTCGTGATACCCAAGGGCGTTGACGCGTTGTTCTCATCTTGCGAGAACGGACAACAGAAGCCATTGTTACATGCACTCCTTGATGTGACACGTCAGGTTGCGCAAGAGTTCGCGCATCTCTACGTCGTTCTCAATACTCTTGATGAGTGTTCACAGCGCTTAGAGCTGATGGACATGCTTAAGACAGTGGCTGGTTGGCAGCTTGACAACCTATACCTGCTTATAACTAGCCGGAAGGAGCGAGATATTAAGAGCTCCTTAGAGAGTTACGTAGGGGAAGAGGACGCTGTGTGTCTTTAGAGGGACGTAGTAGACAAGGCCATACAACAATACGTTCAACAAAGGCTAGGTGTTAATAAGGGCTTAGCAAAATGGAACAAGGACGCCGCTATCAGGCAAGAGATCAAAGAAGCACTAATGCACGGAGCTCGCGGGATGTACGTGTCATTACCTAGGTCCCCGCAGAGCTATAGCTGACAATGGCGTAGGTTCTGATGGGCTGTATGCCAGCTAGACACACTAGAAAAGTGCTGCAATCGAGCGATGCTGCGCAAATCTCTTACCAGTCTGCCGTAGACGCTAGACCAGACATACAACCACATCCTCTCCTCAATAAGTAAGGAATATTCTAAGTATGCGATACACATCCTACAGTGGCTAACATTCTCTGCGCGGCCGCTATTCGTCGAAGAGATCGCCGAAGCCGTCGCTATTAACGTGGTGCGCGACCTAGCGTTCGACCGTGATGAGGTGCTGGAAGACCCGCTAGAAGCGCTAAACATCTACTTAAGTCTAGTCACTATTACAATAAACGAAGCAGACGGAAGATTAGGGCCTACCTGACAGATTATCGCTCTAGCACACTACTCAGTTCAGGAGTACCTTGTATTAGACAGAATTAACTAAGGATTAGCAAAGCAGTATAGTATGCAAGAGGCTGAATGTCATAATGCGATAACGAGAGCCTCTGTAAAGTACCTAATCCAGCTCTAGCAACCACTATTAAAAGAGACTCTTAAGGCATCCGCACTTGCAAGATACACAGCAAAGTTCTGGAGCAGCCATCTTCGAAAGACAGGAGACAAGGTGGAACAAGCTAGTCAGGTAACGATGAGTTTGATGGCAAAGGAAGAACCTGTGTTTCTTAACTAGATCCGGTTGTATGATCCAGACGATCCTTGGAAGAAACTAGACTTAGAAAGAAGTCTTGATAGTGTACCTATGCCGCTTTACTACGCAGCACTATTAGGCTTGGGTATAATTACAAGACTGTTACTTGACAAGGGCGCCGATGTCAACGCGCAGGGTGGACACTTCGGCAACGCACTGCAGGCAGCTTCACGCGGAGGCCATGAGCAGGTGGTCAAGATGCTGCTCGACGCGGGCACTAAGGTCAACGCGCAGGGTGGACACTTCGGCAACGCACTCCAGGCAGCTTCAGAGAGAGGTCACAAGCAGGTAGTTAAGATGCTACTCAACAAGGGCGCCGAGGTCAGCGCGCAGGGTGGAGAGTATGGCAACGCACTGCAGGCAGCTTCGTACGGAGGCCACGAGCAGATAGTCAAGATGCTGCTCGATAAGGGCGCCGAGGTCAACGCGCAGGGTGGACACTTCGGCAACGCGCTGCAGGCAGCTGCATATGGAGGGCATGAACAACTACTTGAACTCCTTATCTCGAACTATAGCATTTCACGGCTCCAGGATTACTATGGCCGGACATTGCTCTGGTGGGCTGCGGCTGGCGGCAACATCGCTACCGTGGAAACACTCATCAACCAGCAAAACATCGACCCTTAAATAGCAGATAGGTTTAGGCGAAAGCCTTCCTGGATAGCTATAAAGAAAGGGCATGGCGCAATCTTAGCACTTCTTAATGGATACGTTGGTGAAACTAATAAGGAATAGGAAGCGTTACCTAAGGTCAGCAATAACGATTTATATCTTGAATGCGATGTCTGCATATTAAGTATTCTGAAAAATGAATATTATTATTATTATTATTACAATGTCTGCGCTAGTAGAGACTAGGATATATGTGAAGACTGCATAAAGACTGGAGCTACCTGTGTAGAACTAGCTTATACTTTGGTTAAACGTACAATGCTCAATAAGGTTTAGGTTAAGGTCACTAGTTGAACTTATTAACCTACAATCTATGTCAAGGCAGCGGATCGCAAGTTAAAGCAGTAAGTATGCGCCACACCTATTTAGAGGAAGTGCTAGGTGGGCACAGCGCTGAATTTATTATAATATAATACAGACAGCTTATCGCAACGCTAATGCAGGCTGATGCATGCTAAGATTCAGTAGCGCGTCCTGATAGCCCGAACCTGTCTGCTGGCATTACCTCACCTACACTTCGGAGGTCCTGGCATGCATGTGTCTAAGTGGAGAACGGATACACACTGCTTATGCTCGTAGTTAAATCATGTTAGATGGTTGTGAGTGTACCCAACAATCGCTGCATAGGTTACACAATTCGCACACCAGCTCTCAACCTCTTAACACAACTAGTTCGAACCATTCCTACTCCAATCCTCGTGTACTCCCTATCTTCACTCGTTGGCACAACAACCAGTATGTAGTAGTGTTTCTTGCGGATGCTCTCCTCCGTCCGTCCAATCACAACACAATGGTCTCCGTGACCGCTCTCGCCGCTTTCAACATCATATTGGATCCACCCTTTTGCTCTTCCGAAAAAATTGGAGACCGTGTGACGATCACTGTCTGACTTTAGAGTGAAGTACTGAAACTTTCCTACATCGGCGATTAACGCAGTAGAGTCGCGCTCAGCATCAAAAGCCAGAGATTTGACCCAGCTAACGGAGCCGATTGCAATCTCCTTAAATTTGATGCCTCCGCCGCATGCCATCCATGACCACGACGGTACTTGTTGGTCTTCATCGTACATGATGCGCTTCGTGTTACTGTCCGACGCCTGCCACAGTAGGTTCCGGTGAAGATGCTCTTGGAAGATGCCATACCTACTGTTAGTGCACGGTAGTGCGCGTGCAATGCGGGCCTCTAACCCAGATACTGCAACACATCTGTCGGTGTCCTTGGTAAGTCCACGCTTCGAGTAGTTCTCGAACAGAAAGTGGATAAATTCCACAGTACGTCTACTGCCTGCTTCAAGGAGACGGTCTGGAAAGCTTGGGTCTAGTAAGAAATAACTCTTTCGAGGTGAGCTGAAAATGAGGGTGTCTAGTTAGTCGTATGTTAACTCAGATAGAGTAGACTTCTTACCTCCGCATCTTCGTAAGGTTCTCGCAATACACTCCTTCTCCGCATTCCCAGTAGGTCTGATTGGCGCTGAAGTGGATAGTCCGTTTTGCCAAGACCCTCTCTTGCATGACCCAAGCTCGCTTGTTGAGCCCGGCTAGTTCCATGTCGTCCTCGAAATCATCCATATGAGTGCAGATACAGACTTGATTACCTGCGGCGTCTTGAACATGCATGTACTCCGTGCTTGTGTTTCGGGCGAGAAATCCTGCGTTCGAATCAACAGCCGACGTTGCAGCGATTGTACAATAGGCCGAGGCGAAGACATCCTCCATACGACCCGCTTCGCGCTTCCAATCATCCGCGTTCCACTGGATGATGCACAGTGAATCAATCCAGAGATACCTAATGCCCAGCTCCCGGGTCACTCGGACTGCATCTTGAAATGTCTTTGGTAGCTCAGAGAGCCTGAATCCAGTCAGTCGTGCATCGATATTACCATCAGTAGTGCAGTATCGATGATCGTCCTCTCTAGGGGGATCGTTGCCCCAGCGGTGAGACAACGCAGTATACTCCACACCTTCTTTCTTCTGAGGGACATAGAGACGTAGAACCTCTAGATTAGCATGTCCAACGTAGATCAGCCTAGTTGGCGATGCTCCTTGGGATCTAACGTTCTGTTGGTTGCAACTGTGGGTTATGTCGCACCATTCGAGCCAGCTTCGAAGGAGCGCGAAGCGTGCAGCGCTTTCAGGCTCAAGAAGAACCGGGAAGCCGATTGGGATATCATCTCTGTCAGAAGGCGGGTACTCTATACTCAAGACAGGTAGTAAGCAAAGAGTGTTTTTAGCACACCAGAGGGGCTAGGGACACTAACCCACGTCAGAACAAAGCCTCAGCATACGCGGACCTTCACGGCCGAGTCGTAGTGCCGCGCCATCTCGATCAACGCTAAGGTCAGCGTTCTCGTTCTCGTGAAAGCGTTCAGCAGTCCGGACGAGTAGTTTGCAGAGCGCACAACTTCTCGAGGCGACGCGAATCTCAGAGAGGCGAGCTTGAGCATCCTGCTGCTTGGTTACAGGATCTATAAAGACACTGCAACATGCGCAGGGGTGAACGGCGCTAGAGTAGTCCTGTAGTCTACGCTCAGGCAAGACACTATGTAATCTCCTAGCGAAGTCGTTGTCGAAAGTGAATGACCAGTCCGGCTATCCTAAGGTTATTGTAATTTACACCAGCTATGAGCGCCTCACCAGAAGAGACTTACCAACTAAAGCACGAGACACACCAAGGTTAGCAGCCGCCTCACGCATCCACGTTCGCAGGTCAACTTACTCGCTACACCATCAGACACACCATAGTTAGCAGCCGCCTCGCGCATCCACGTTCGCAGGTCGACTTACAAACTACACCACCAGACACCAGTGTTGGCAACAATCAATCAAATTGCAATCAAGTTGCGTCGTCGTCGTAGAAATTGCAATTCAATCAAGTCAATCTCGTCGTTGCTATAATTGCAATCAAATCAATCTATAAGGTCGTGCTTGATTGATTGATTGATTAGATTGCAATTATAGGCGTGCGTAAGCGTGAGGCTGCTAGGTTTGGTGAGGCAGCGAGCTCACGATAGTTCCTTGGTGTTGAGTTTCGGCTTAGTAATCATCTAAACGCTTGTTTTAGGCTTAACTTACGCGTCTTTGCGGCTTAATAACAACTTAAACAAACCTACTAAATAGTGCGCGCAACTAGTCTCTTTTATGTTGTCGCGATGCCTGCTCGTAAAGCTAATAAGCTAGTAAAGCGTCCTTTTACTGGGCAGATCCACGCCGCCGGCCGCCCAAATAAACAGCGTAAACTCACCTCCCGAGGCACCGAAAGCCAGCCAATAGCTATTGAGGATACTCAACCCAGCTCACCGCGAGAAGCCCTAGCGATCGCTAGCGAGGCCGACGATTTCGAATCACAACTGCGCGACTCTCGGCCAGAAGATGAAGTTGTCGCGCCTGTCGAGGCGTCGGAGGCGGCTACGGTGGCGTCTACAACTCTAAAAGATGAGGAGGATGAGGGCTTTGACACGCGATTTGCGGATAACTTTGACGGTGTTGACTGGAAGCTTTTGAAACGTTTTATACAGCCGCCGCGTACCCAAACGCACCGCAAAAGCTGGGTATACCGACACGGTTATCGCGTCGCCCTACAGCGTGATCCCGATCGGATCTACTGGGTTTGCCATATCTGCCATCGCAACAGGAAGCTCGAAGGCGCGGTTTACGAGACGTCGACGGCGACAAGCTCAGTACAAAGCCACCTCCGCAAGCGGCATCAAATAGACTCATTAGGTGTCATAGCGACGCGGTTGCCACCTTGACAGCGGACTCTTTCAATGATCGCGGGCTCAGGCATCTTAGTTAGTCAAACTGTTGCTAACGAGGTGGGCCAGTTCGACGTACAAGCGTTTCGGATGGCGGCTGTACACTGGCTTGTTGATTGCAATATACCAATGAGGCTTTTTGAACAGCCGACGTTTCGGCGGCTTATGGAATTTGCAAACCCAGAAGCTGAGAGGGCGTTGTGGAGGAGCCACAACAGCGTTAAGCGGTACGTGGTGCGGCTATACGACTACTTATTGCCGCAGGTTGTCGCTGAGTTGCAGTCGGCGATCAGCAAGATCCATATCAGCTTCGACGGGTGGACAACCAAAGGCGGCAAGCGTGGCTTCTTTGGAGTTGTTGCGCACTACGCAACTGCTGACGGCGTTGTCAAAGACCTCCCGATCGACTTGCCGCAGGTTACTGGCGCTCATTCGGGTGAGAGGATAGCTAGTTGTATCGATAATACGCTAAAAAAGTTCGGGATAACGGCATCAAAGCTAGGTTACTTTATGCTTGATAACGCTTATAACAACGACGCCGCAATAAAGACGCTTGGGAGCAAATACGGCTTTGTTGCCAGCCAGCGTCGCCTTCGTTGTAGCGCTCACACGATCAATCTTGTCGGCCAGGCGGTGATATTTGGCTCGAACAAGGACGCTTTTGACAACGATTCGGCCAACCTCCAGGTAAGTTACCCCGCTATTTCTTTCTTGCGACCACGCTGACAAGGTCGTATAGGCTGAGGAGGAGCTCCTCGCGGATTGGCGTAAGCAAGGCCCATTGGGCACGCTTCTCGACGTTATCAATTACATCCGGACGCCGCAACAGCACGAGGTTTTCCGCAACTTTCAGGCCTTGGCCAACCGCGATCTGCCTGCCGATAGTCAGAAGATCCGGGAGATCGTAAAGCCTTGCGTCACCCGGTGGAACTCATATTGCTCAGCATTTGAGCGGGCTGTTGAGTTGCAACCAGCTCTCAACGAGTACATCGCATACTATACCGACAACCGCGAGCCTATTGAAAGCCGCCCGAGGATACGCGGAAACAGAGCTGCCGACGCGCCAAGTTGGATGAGATCCGGCGGGCTGTCCGCCAACGATTGGGCTGTCGTGAAGGACTACATTGAGGTTCTACAGCCTTTGAAAGCAGCGACAAGGCGGCTAGAAGGCCGTGGTAAGAGCGGACGTTTTGGAGCGATCTACGAGGTGTTGCCCGTCTTTGAGTACTTACTTAGTGAGCTGGAGCAGAGGTATAGGCCTTACGAACTCGTCAACTACGAGGCAGCCGGTGCGCCCGAGGACCACCTCGCGATTAACTTGAAAGCCGCCTGGGCAAAGATCAACAACTATTACAGCCGGCTTGACGAGTCGCCCGTCTACTTTGCCGCCGTCTGCCTCCACCCGTACTACAAATTTTATTGCGACCGCGCGTGGAGCGACAAGCCAAGCTGGCTCGCCCGATCGAGAGAAGCTTTTCAACAGCTTTGGAGTACTTACCAGGTGCCGCGGAGCCCAAAAGCTCGCCCAAGAGAGCGCAATCCGAGTGCTATTGACGACGCTATCGCGGCAATCATGGAGGATCCGAACTCCGACGACGACGAGGACGGCGACGAGTATTTGCGTTGGCGGACGTTCGAGCCAAAGTGGTCAAAGACTGTATTTGAAAGTCCTGGAAACAGCGTAATAGCTTACTGGACTGAGCTACGCCCCAAGTATCCCAACCTCGCGCGCCTTGCGATCGATATACTGACAATCCCGGCGAGTAGTTGTGACTGTGAGCGCGTCTTTAGCGAGGTTGGTGATCTACTTGTTCCTCGACGGCGTAATATGGGATCGCAGTTACTATCCGCGCTTCAATGTGTACGGTGTTGGATGAAAGACAGCAAGCAGATGCCGCCCAAGAAAACAGCGCTTAGTGACGACGATCTCGAACAGTTATACGACCTCGCGAAATGGGAGGAGCCAGAGGCTGAGGCAGGCAAGCAACTGTTGATCAACTCTATATAACTCAGCTAACTGCTTCTTAAAACAGACGACGACTACAGCTTTTAATGGCAACTTACGAGCGACTTTGCCCTCCCCGAACCGATCACGCGAGCGAGCTATCCGTTACACTATTAGAGTTGGAGTTGTTGGACTTGCTAGAGCTATAAGACTGCTTCGAGTCTAGTTAGGTCCTTACGGACGTTGTTTCTTTTTTGCCGTTTTTTTTTAGAGCTAGACGGTTATACTCAACACCAAGGAACTATCGTGAGATCGCTGCCTCACTAAACCTAGCAGCCTCACGCTTACGTACGCCTACGATTGCAATCCGATCAATCAATCAATCAATCACGCTTATTTTAGCCCACCAAATCAATCAAATCAATCACGACTCAGGAAAATTGCAATCAAATCAATCTCGAGCTTCTGATTTGATTGATTTGATTGTTGCCAACACTGAAAGCGACATCCTGAAGGCAAGGGATTTCGGCATGCTGCAGACGCCGAACTTGCATCGTTCCAAGAAAAGGAAACGTTTGAGCTAGTGGATCATCCAAACGACAAGCAAGTACTACCACTTAAATGGGTGTTCACATACAAGTTCGACGACGCCGGCTATCTTGTTCGTCACAAAGCGCGAATCTGCGTGAGAGGCGATCTACAACATCAAGTCACCGATAACATATATGCAGCAACTGGCGCATATCGCAGCTTTCGTATCCTAATAGCTCTTGTCTGCCCATTTGGGCTTCTTTGTCATCAAATCAACTTTAAAAACGCCTTCACTAATGCAGACATAGACGAGGAGATATATACCGCCTGTCCGCCTAGGTACCGCCAGTCAGGAAAGGTCTAGAAGCTGCGGAAGGCGCTGTATGGACTGCGCAGATCACCAAAACTATAGTTCAACGAGCTTATATCGTTCCTTAAGGGTCTGGGATTTAATCGTTGCCCAGATAAGCCATGCATACTCAACAACAAACAAACAGGACTCATCCTATTTCTCTACGTTAACGATCTACTCGTCATAGCACGACCAGAATGTATCCACTCTATCAAAGACTTCAAGCTAAAACTAAACAGCAGGTACGGGATCAAAGATTTGGGTGAGGCAATCTCCTTTCTCAACATCACTATCCTCCGCAACACCAGAGACAAGAAGCTCTGGATCAGCCAACACGGGTACATTGAGAAGATCTGTACCAAGTTCGGCATAGACGACTCTGGAAGAACGGCTACAACGCCTCTCCTCTCGTCATATCGTCCTCAGCAATACGAAGGGCAAGCAACACTTCATCAAATCACAGAGATGCAAGAAAAGGTAGGCTCGATCCTGTACGCAGCAGTCGTATCACGGCCGGATGTGTCTTTTGCAGCCAGCCAGTTAAGTCAGTTCACTACGAACCCTTCACCAGAGCACCTGCGTTACGCGAACCGAGTTCTCGCATATCTCCAGGCCACTCAGTACTATGCCATCGAGTTCTTGGGCTCAGTGGAGAATACCACTGAAGTAGAGACACGCGATGAAGAGGTACTTCAGCTGTCAAGCGACGCATCGTTCGCGGATGATCCAGAGACTCGAAGATCCACGCAAGGCTACCTCATGAAGCTGTTCAAGGGACCGATTATGTGGCAGTCGTCTAAACAGAAGACTGTAACCACGTCAACAACTGAAGCTGAGCTACTCTCGCTGTCAAACACAGCGAAGGAGACAATAGGTCTGTACCGTCTGTTCAAGCAGATACAGTTCGATCCCGAGCACCAACCCCGCATACTCTGTGACAACCAGCAGACCACAGGGCTGATCCAGAAGGACAGACCTCAAGCGTCATCAAAACTGAAACACGTCGACATCCACAGCCTGTGGCTGAGGCAGGTCTACAGAGACGGTATCGTTACAGTTCAATGGGTTCCAACGACTGAAATGCCTTCGGATGGCTTCACCAAACCACTCTCAGCAGAAAAGCATTCTCAATTCGTACGTCACCTGGGCCTGGTTGATATCTCATTGCAGATTGATCCACAACGTCAGGGTGAAGAAGCAAATTCTAATGACGGTCAGACCTCATCTGAGACGGAATGAGATCTGAGGGGGTGTGTCGCAGGCCAAGCGCTGTCGGAAACCTTGTTACTAATAACGCCGCGCGATGACCTTTATATATGTTCAGCTAGGATGCTACATTCAATAAAAACATGCACTCTTTCCTAGTTTTTCTGTCTACAATACCCGCACCCGACCGTGCGACGATAGTTGATCCGCAGCCTCCAACTCGACACTGCTCACGCAGTTACAATGTATGAGGTGGAGAGCCAAGCTTCCCAAGCTTGCGAAGCACGTTGCAAGACTGGGGGATCGGTATGGGCTATTACTGTCATTGGCACAAGAGCCCAAACGTGGTCATATACCACGCGTCCAATGAGGTCGTTTTTGTCTCTCACCAACCAGGCTTACATTGACGCGGACGATATGGTCAATGCTCCCCTGCTCCACAACACCTTGAGCGCGATACGAACGCAACTTTTCCCTTCGAGTAGTCACATCCTCTTGTCTCAACCCGCTCTGGCTCCTACATTCGCTCCGGCTCCTACAATCGCTCCGGCTCCCGCATTCACTCAGCCTTCTACCCAGGCTAGTTCAAGCTCAAAGTAAGTATATCACCATAAAGATGAATTGCGGCTGACAATGACTCAAGCACATGGATTTGGAGTGCGGCCCGTAATGATTATTATATGTATTTGAACGGCCAGTTAAAATGGGCGAAAAAACCCTAGGGCAGAAATGAGACGGCTGAAGCTCCTCCTGTACCATACCACCAGATAATCGACCCGGCCATCTCTTGCAGCTGCTCCAGGGTTCTTCCGTTGGAGCCCATCGCATGTTCGTAAAACTCAATACGAATCAAATTCCTGTCGCCGTGCTTTCTCTGATTGAGTGCAATGTAAGCTGGTTTGAATGGGTACTCAAACATATCTTTGTCGTTGTCGTATCGGAATTGACCCACGGTTCGATGATAGTCGTCGTGTTGTAATAGGATGCCAACACAATAGTCGCCTTCCATGCATAGCTGGACTCGGTTTACTCCTTTTAAAGGAGCGTCGGAATAATGCCAGTCTCTGACACACAAGCCATCCCCAGGCGCCGCTGTCTGGTAAAATGGGATATTAGGCGGCGTTGAGTTTTGTTGTCCAGATAATGCATGTGTTGGGATAGCGCCAACTACATGATTGTAGGGTACGCGAGGGTCGTTGTAGTAGAAGGCTTGGATTGAGTCGGTTGCAATCTGAGTAACTTCCAGACCCTGAAGCAAGTCGGCCGTAAGCAAAGGACTTAACCAGACCGTCTTGTGCTGAGTTTTGACCTAGATCTTCGAGTAAGTGATAGTCGTTATTTATAGCACGTAACTTACTACTAGTCCATACGTTTTTAGCGCGGTCAGCTTGGGAAGAATGCTCCAGACCTCTAAAATAACCTCGTCCTCCGCCAACGGGCAATGCATCCATATAGCCCATTCGCCTAGTTCCGCGTAAACTTGATAGTTGTTGTCGCTCTGCGTATGAGACACGATGGCAAGCACTTCACCTGCTATGAAGGCAACTGACATACCAGATGTGTCACGCGAAGGGACGTATCGAACGAGCATATCGTCGTCGCGGCTTTGACGGCGGATGTTTGGCAAAAGCGAAGGCTGTAAAAGCAGTGGTGATTGTGGGCTGTTCCAAAGGATATGGTGGACAGGATCGCCCGTGATCCGCTCGAGAAAAACGCCCTAAGATCTAGTGAGTAGCATACCTTTCCCAAGCACTAGTTCTTACTTTAGATACGATGTCAACATGGTCATTTACAGCGATGACCGCATACATCCATTGGAATCCTGATTTTGTGGGAAGGGATACGCCTTGACGCAGGAACGTGACGTTGGTGACACCGATCCTATCAAGCCACACAACGATGTGATCATATGACTCATCGCACGTTTTGATCAAGCTAGACTTGGGGACTTGTTTGTTGTAGAGACCGGTGATGTATGATGTCCGACCATACTTTATACGAGTCTCGAACAACGCCGCTCGAACAGATACTCGATAGTGGCCTGCTGGGCGCTTCTTCAGTTCAGGGAGCAGGTTGAAGGTCTCGCCGAAGACTGCAAACACGCCCTGCAAATAGCTCGGGGCAGCGAGAGGGGCAATGAATTCGGACAAAATCTCATTAGGAAGGGAACGCAGCTGTCGAATCAAGCATACACAGCATTTGCAGCCAGCCATGCTGCAAGAAACATGCTCTAGGGACCTTTCTAGGGTCAGTTGGCAAAGTGAGCTTTTGAAGATGTCCGATGCAAGTCTTGTGCCGGATGGGTCCTCTACCGGAAGTATGGGATAGAGCGCATTTCCAAGTTGTAAGAGCTGATCTGTTGCTTGTGAAGTACACGATGGATCCTCTACGGGAAGTGTGGGGTCGAGCGCGTTTCCAAGTTGTGGAAGCTGATCTGTTGCTCGTAAAGTACGCTTTGAAAACAATTGAAAAACTGTCTGGCAAAGCGTATGATATGAGAAAGTTCTGTTGGCCGCCTTGTAGTCCCGACATGTCCGGCCTAGGCAATGAGCGGGCATACGTGTGTGGCCCCATCTTGAATGCTCGGGAGACTGGAATGCTGCGCATGTTGAGTGTTCGTCACTTATTTTGTTCAATAAGTGTACCTATTACAACGTCCTTCCCTTCCTCTATTCGACAATGGCAGAGACAGCAGTCTCTCGATATGACGCAGAAATGCATGGTAGCATGAATGAGTAGGAAAGTGAGTTAGAAGACCCGAGGGCGGGCTGCAATATAAGCGATAACAGTTATGTCACACAGCATCCGCATAGACAATCGCACCGCATGAGATCCGACTCCGCAATTTGCTCAACCTTCTAGTGCTAGTCAACACTCAAAGGTTGATGAGTTTGAGCTGTTAGCGGCGCCTGCGTGATCGGTGGCGTTGATTGGCTGCAGCCTGCGGGAGTTACCCCGTAGCAAACCTTCAGGCTCCAACCTCAGCCTCCGCCCTCGCGATCCCCGCCACGATCCTTACGACATTACGACCCCTACAATTCTCACAATCCTCAAAATCCTCACGATTCACGCACTAGGCCGCTGGCTGGTTCTGCAGCTGCTGTTGCAGGATGCGCGCCTTTACGCTGCGTTCTTGCTCCTCGCCCTGAGCTGAAAGCCTGGCTGTTTGGGCGACGCAGTCGGCAGCTTCCTGCCTCGGTTCGCCCTCAAACCTCTCGCTGGATTCTTCTCAACCTCACCGCCGCGCCTTGCCAGCCGGCCCCGACCTCCCACCAGCCTCACCCTACTCCTTGCCTACCGGTCTCACCTTCAGACACTCATAATAGGCATGGCGCGACAAATGAGGCGCGGATTCACCGCGAGATGCCATGCGCGTCGAGATGCGAGCTCACACTACGTAGTTCTCACATGCTCAGTCACCGCGCCTCGTCGTACCCACTCTTCGCTCACGTCGAACGCCAAAAACTGCACCTCGCGTCTCCGCCAGACCTAAACCACCAGAACCGATGCAGTAGCATCGCGCCCACGAGCGAGACCCACCACACATCCAAAGACAACAGCAACGCCTACACTTGAGCTGATCACCGTGGCGATGACACACTGCTACAATGGGAGGACGCAAAGAAGCGACATGAGAAGATAGGCAGGCCACCAACGAATGGTATACATCATTCGACGACCACAACACTCCACTGCGCAAGGACTTAGCCAAAGGCCTGAGTATCATACTAGACCGCCTCACCAACCTGGAGCGATCGGGGCGCATCAAGTAGACAGCCTGCATAATCAAGTCCGAAGGCACCTACTTCACCAAAAAACTGGCCGATGAGCGAGACGAGGCGGTAAACAAGTTCTACGACAGCTTTTTCGAGTTCGGCCCGGCGCCCGGCAAGTGGAACACACGTGCCATGATGCAGCTAATGCGACAAGGCCGCGCTTGCCGTCTCATGAAATCAGGCGGAAGTGCAGACACACCGTTGGACCTGGACACTCCGCCACCAGATGCCGAGTCATCGCCCAGACCAGAGTCAACGGTCGAGGAAGATCCACACCCACACGTGAAGGCCGAAGACAAACAGGACGACGAACAGGCCATAGAAGCCCAGTGCGAACAACAGCTCCTGAACGAGAACGCCCAATACGTCAAGCGCAAAGACGAGGCCGGCGACAGCCGCTGTTATAGAGATGACCGCTCCTGCACATCTGTGCCAGCAACTGGGTTTTAATTGGTGCTTGGTGGCACAGCCTGATAAATAAGCCGTAGCGCACCGCCATGGGCATCGATGCTATGCTGCAGTTCCTTTGCATGAGACCGAAGACGACAACACGCCGCTCTGATCGCACGGTCTGAACTCACGTGCTGAATACTGTGGAGTGTCTGCACGTATGCCTAAGTCCAGCGGAATAACGCAACCGACTCTCAAATCGGGCGGACGGCTGCCTCGGGGTCTCTGACAGCTTTCCTCGAATGTGGCACAGGTTTGACACTTCGTGGTTTTTAGCGTCCGCTCATGCGCGATGTAAGTGGCATGTTAGGGATCCTGTGAATGAAGAACCAACAAAGGCCAATGACAATGTCGTTCACATACGCTATGCCACTGATCGAGAGAAGCTCCAGCGCATGCTTTCCGGGCTGACCCGGCAACTGCCGCCATTGACATTATGCCCACTTCACCAACGTTGTGATTACTCAATCCTTCTTGGAGTGCACCCTGTGACTATGAGCTCGTACAGTAAAAGATGATGTCTCGATCCTAAAGTCATCTTTGGCGGTTTTGATCCCTCGATCTCGCGTGTAACGTAACGTAACGTAACGAGAGCCTTGGAATGCACATAAACGACGCAGATGACATTGCTGTCATGCATAACCCGAAGATTGCAGCGAAGCAAGATAAGCTAGCAAATGAGCAATAATCCAGCAATCGTAGGCTTTCTATGTGGTTTGTTCCTATTGGGATACAACCAACCCTCGCTTGTTTGCAGCATTCTCTAATGTCAATCCAACCGTGCCGGGACGCACGGTGTAACGGGACGCTTTCTCTTTTGGACCCTCGGATTGCTCACAGTGTCCTTGAATGCAGACAAGTGCAATGCGCATCTGTTCTGCAGCTCTGGTTCTCTCAGCACGTCAGTCTCCGACGCCGAGAGGAGCGTCATTAGCCATGCTGTCGCCCATTCTGTCAGTGCTGTTAACCAACTCTCCTCTAACACTCCCCTGTTTATTCGTGACAGCACATATCTGCGAAAAGCTCGGTGGTCTGGAAAGAAAGCGAAGATAGTTCAGATTAAGACTGCAGCCTTAAAAGGTAGATCTAGGGCAATATAGAGACATTCCGGCAGTTTCTCCGTCCAGACGGCAAGATCGTCAAAACGCGACCTTCAAGACGTGCGTTGTTAGCAGCTCTTGGCACCCCGTAGCGTGCTGTAGCGTGCTCAGATGTCGCCACGGGCTATCGTAACGAATTCGACGCTATGCCTCTAGAACGAAGCTGCTAAAAAAAGCTGTGGCGCGTGCCAGCAGCTTTCTAGAAGCGTCTAAGTCGACATGCTTAACGTGCTTGCATCGTACCTAATTTACATGCCCTAGGACCCCGTTATCTAGAGTACCCGTACCTACTCGTAACTTCTCTGTAGTAAACAAAAGCTAAGAAACAGCAGAAACTGTCCTAGATTCATCGAGTAATCAGAGTTGTTGTCACGGGGTCGACAGGGAGGAGTGATAGGTGCACGCGATCGGTATATTCACTACGTATAGCTGACCGTACGGGTCAGGCTAAGGACGACGACGTAGCTCAAGGAGCTCCAGATAGACGGGCGGTCTGCCGGCTTTTCTGCTGCAGAATCCGCGTGCGTTAGGCAAGCACCCAGATTCTGTGAGCCAATCAGAGCATGGCGCGACTCTCCGCGTTCCTCGCCAGCCAGCGCCGTGACAGTTGTCAACAATCAAATACCTCAAATAGATCTACAAGTAATCTGCAAGTAAGTTACTTCATTTATTGGGAGTTAAACTTGATTAGAAAATTCATTTGCAGATCTGCTTGCAGATCTACTTCGAATACTTGATTGTTGCCAACTCCGCGAGCAATCTAGCGTGACGGCAGCTACCTTCTCTACCGGTTCTCGTCGCTTCGAAGCACTAACACAGAGACTACATATCTGTGTGCATCCCTGTCCCCCTCTATTGAATAGAGGGTTAAGAAGAAAGAGATCGAGAAAAGAAGAACAGCTCTTTGCTTCACTGCGGCGAACACGTCCGAGCGACCCAAGGGTCTATGCTACAAGTCCACACTTTTCCAGACCCAACACCTACACCAACCATAGTCCCACTCACAGACGAGTGCGATGGCCGATACTCTGATGGTACCCATAGTATATTTTTAGCAGCATGCTGGATCCATACACCGTCTGAGCTAAAGCCAGTGCCTACGTACAAGGGCTGCACAGGTTCTACAAGATCTGTTTTGCTAGATGTCTCTAAGCTCTGGATATCGATAGAACCGATTTCAGTGATAAGGCGAAAACCGTTGGGATCGAACGATAAACTGAAGAGAACTTTGCCAACGTCGAGCGTGTGCAGACACGCGCTGCTGCTCGCATCCCACATCTTGACGGTGCTGTCGTCGGACGCCGACGCCAGCCGTGTTGAGTCGTGCGAGAAGGCCACTGAGGCGACAACATCGCTATGGCCCTCGAGCGTCTGCTGACACGCGCCGCTGCTCGCATCCCATATCTTGACGGTCCTGTCGTCGGACGCCGACGCTAGCCGCGTTGAGTCGTGCGAGAAGGCCACCGACCTGACCCCACTGCTATGACCCTCGAGCGTGTGCAGACACGCGCCGCTGCTCGCATCCCACATCTTGACGGTCCTGTCGTAGGACGCCGATGCCAGCCGCGTTGAGTCGTGCGAGAAGGCCACCGACCTGACCCCACTGCTATGGCCCTCAAGCGTGTGCAGACACGCGCTGCTGCTCGCATCCCAGATCTTAACAGTCCTGTCGTCGGACGCCGACGCCAGCCGCGTTGAGTCGTGCGAGAAGGCCACCGACCTGACCCAATCGCTATGGCCTTCAAGCGTCTGCAGACACGCGCCGCTGCTCGCATCCCACATTTTGACAGTCCTGTTGTAGGACGCCGATGCCAGCCGCGTTGAGTCGTGCGAAAAGGCCACCGAGCTGACCCAATTGCTATGGCCCTCGAGCGTCTGCAGACACGCGCTCCACCCGTCGCTTAGAGTTGGCCTGATACTGATCGCTTCTGGCTCTTCGTGCTGGAACAGCTGTCTGATAAGACTACCTGTCGGACTGAAAAGGAGTGCGGATGCATAGGCCTGAAGAGGATAGCCCTCGATTGCCCCTTTATGGTACATGATGAATCGCCGTGCGTCTTGAACAAGCTGAGTAAGTCTGTCTTGGTCACACGTCTCCTGCTGGCGTTAGTATCTAGGTCAAACTAAAGGCATGTAGATCTCTTGCGACACACCTGCACTAGCAACCACAGTTTTTCCATCAAGACAACGCCTTTCTCTACACTCTTACAAAGACTAAGCCCCTCTAGCCAGTAGAGATACTTCTCTCTTAGAAACTCTTCGACTGCACTTGGAACTTGCACGTTATCCACCATGTTTGCCAAAGACTCCGGCTTCGATTCACACAGATGATCGATCCAATAGATACACGGATACCGTGACACTGCTAATAGGTCTACCTCGGGTAGTTCGACGTTCTCGATGGGATATCCCAGCGCTTCCAAGCTGTACATGTCCCTGTGCAATGTCCTGGATAGAATCGCCAGCGACCTTGAGAAGATTACCTGATGAACTTCTTCGATACCGTTTGGAAACGCTTCATTATAAGCCTTTGCAAAGAGAAAGTCCTTTGCGGACTGGTGCACAAAGTAGACTGTGTCTTCTCGCAGGGTGAGGAATGACCCACAGAAGCCGACAATCTCCCGTACCGACTCGAGGTCGTCCACGTCCTCAAGCTGCTCCACGAGCGCAACCAGTTCATGGACCACAACAGGTCGATACAGGATCGCAGTCGAAGCTAGTACCTGCAGGCAGATCTCGGCGCCGTTAGACTCGCTTATCTGGTCCATCATCCGCTTGTACAAGGAGTCTAGCCCGGGCGGGAACAAGGCTAGCCTTTCCACTACATTCCACTTTGGCGTCGTTTTGAGGCCCTGGCACACCAACGCTACCCAAAGGAAGGTATCGTTAGCGTTTGATCTTAGGTGTTGGATCACGGCGTGTCGGACTTCTGGTTTGTACTGCTTTTCCTGCGCTAGCTGATCCACCTTCTGATGGATGAAGACGTCAACCGCAGCCGCAACCGACTGCGCGTTCAGCTCAAGGCTCAGCTGTACTTTGTGACCTGCCTGCTTTAGCTGTGCTTCAATCTCTGGCCAGTTGCGGCTAGAAACAATCCACTTAACGCGAGAAGACGTAGACGAATGCTTGGCGACAAACTCTAGCAGCTTTGGCAGATCAGTGACGCACTCATCTAGCGCATCGACGATTAGGTATGTCATCCTCAGGCTTGCATCTTGGAGCACAGTCTCGAAGATCTCTACTATGACTACCCAGGCATTTGCGTCTTCGAACATAGCTTTGCCGGCGTGGTCGTGCTTCTTGCGGATGTGCGATACAAGCGATGGTTGCTGAGTAACGAGCATGTGCAACAGCCCTCGTAGCACGGCCGTGGCACTGTTGATGCGCGCGTCG
>JARBXR010000216.1:0-30194 GCA_029100535.1 Stemphylium beticola | reverse complement strand
CAGAGATATAGATCTCAGTTCCCGTAGCACAATACACAACACGATTCACCACATGTTCTATCCCAGTGCCACTGACATACGCGCCGCGCGCCCGTTGCTCCATGTACTTCTGTGCTCGGTCTGCAGTGTTGTCAATGACCTTGATCTTAGTACCTTGTCCCTTCTGCGTGAGCAGGATCGTGTCTCCGCGCAGTGTTAGAGTGCATCCGTTGAACTCAAGTGGTATCCCTTCGGCCAGCCTGTCCTTAGGCTTGGCTCGGAAATCGGCTTTCTGGAGAGCAGCCTCCTCCGCGCTCGAGAATGCGGACGTTCCGATCGCGAGAGTGTCGTCTGTTTGTAGACCCACCATTCCAAATGCTTCCGGTCCCCCGTTCGTGATCAGGAGACACGGATCGTACGTTGAGGTGGCCATGTCTAGTTCTCTGCAGTGGTGTCCTTGGTACGTGGCAAACCAGTGGACTCCTGCCTCTGCGATTCCGTACAGCGGCTTGATCACGCGAATGATCGTTCCCTCAGGGTACTTTGTTAGAAGCTCCTTTGGGAGGTGCGCCAGCACTGTGCGGAACAGCTCTGTTTGTGCTTGCGGATACGCCTGGGTGATATCGCGTAGCTCTACAAACATTCCCTCGTGAAGTAACGCAGGCGCCAGTGCCAGTATCAGTCGCTGGCTAGATCGCTGGATAGTTGGTGACTGCGTCAGGATCTCGTGTTTGCCTTCGTCGTTGTAGCCCTGGACGACAAGGCGTGATTTCTCATATGGGACCATGGTCTTGCCCTTGACCTCGCGGACCATCCGGGACTTGAAGATGCGAAATCCACCATGTACGGTCGAGTCAAATAGCTCGAAACTGAACACTCCCCGGCCAACAAGGTCATCAATCTCCTTCTGATCGGATGCTTCATATGGAGCACCAGGGGTGTTGATTACGCCGTCATTTCGTAGCTTGACTGCCAGCGCGTAATCGTCCTCTTCCTTCTTCGAGAGATACAGAACCTTGGGCTTGTTCTTGGACCCGGGCGGGCGGCCTCGTTTGCGCGGCTGCGCCGTGGTCGGTCCCGTCGGAGGTGGTGGCTGTGCGATTGTCGGCCCTGTCCCTTCATCTTCGGCCGGGGTCGTGTCTATGGCTGGGTTTTCGTCTATGGCCGGATCACGGTAGTATGGTTTTACGACCGTTGATCTGAACGTTGTTGGTCCGTTTACCATGTCTACGGTAACGTCATGGTCCTTCATATTGATGATCTTATACGGCCCTTGCCACCCGTTCTTCTCCCGCCATACCATCACCTCGCTCTGCAAAGGAAGTGATAGTACTTCATCTGTAGTCGGCCCGTTTCTGGTATTGAGCGCATCGCTCACTGTGCGTTCCGCTGCAGCCCTCCGTAGCGTCTTCATAGCTTTCTGGATTGCCTCAGCGCGTTGGATCATTGACGGCGATGGCGGCGAATCCATAGAGATCCGGGGGTATGCCCCGAAAACGAGCAGTGTCGGTACAAGCCCGTCCGGGCCGGCGGTATCGTTGACGGCTTTAACGGCCATCTGCAGCACAGCGTTGTCGCTGGTTCTAGAGTCGAGTTCCGTCCTAAGGATCTCATATGCGCGTCTAAGCGGTGCATGATATCTCTCCACCTTGCCGATAGACCAATGGGCTTCTGTCACGGTTTTGGAGTCTTTTCTCTTGTATCACGTATCACAGTTTCATGTTTCCACTGCTGTACCACGTAGTACACCTGACCGCTGCTCTGCGCCTCACCGCTCTCCTACTATATACATTGTTCATAGCAACATACAATAGAACCTCAGTTCAATCCTTTAATCCTTCCTGCACGCAATACCCTGACAGTCTATGATACCACCTTACCTACGACACAATTATTGAGGCTGCAAAGCCACTAGTACATTGCTCTGTTCCCAAAGTTCTTCTGCCCATTTGTTAGCCGACCAGCCGCAGTTGACAGCCCTGCATTGCGACCCGAAGATGATCGACCGCTTGCTCGTCTTCTCGAACTTTAGCCTTTGCCATGGTGCGCATATGTACAAGACGCGAGCATAGCTATACGTATTTGCATTGCTGAGTATGATAGCCTACGGCATTTCTCAGTGGGTGTCCGGGGACCGCGATGGTGCTCTAGTCGGGTTACTTATCGAATGAGTAATGGAGCAACGAGGACGCACACTCGACGGTCAGTTTGGCGCCCTCTGCTACGACTTGCAAGCATTGTTCTGCTGAAATCGCAGATGCAGAGGGTCCTGAAGGCGATGGAGAGCGGGGCTTCGAAAAGTATCCTTCCGCAACACCCTTGTAATATTGAGTCATCACAACGTCTAGACCCATTTTACAGCGATAAAGTGACAGGCTTTAAAAAGTATCCTTTTGCAACACCCCTGCAATACAAGGTTATCTAATTAGGCGGCTTCGTTATGAATCCACTGAGTTAACCCCCCATGGCAACTTGGTATATACCGAGGACGCGCCTAAGAGGAACGCTTTTGAGCACTGCTTGCTTCTTCTTCAGCAGTTCCCCAGGCTGCGATCCGTTGCTATCAAGTGTTGCGCCGCCTCCTTCACAAGCGAGTATCACCGTGGCAGACTCTTTGAGGCTATCCAGCAGTGTGCGGCTCGTGCTGGAATCTCCGTCCGAGTCCACATCCCCCACTGGTCTCTGGCCGACCCAGACTTTGTTTTCCGGGGTCTTTTCTATCTGTACTCGCTTCGCAGTGATGCAAGTTTGGTCACACGGCTGGCCCAGATGACCCCAGTGACCTTCTTATCCAATTGCGCGTCAGAGATACTGATACAGGACCGACCAGTGCCCCCAAACGTGCAGTTTCACCCGTGGGAGGAAGTGTTTGACTTGCAAGAATTCGAGCAGGTCTGTCGAAAGCGGCCCCTCTTGGAGTTTCCTCCGGCACAAGCCGCGCTCGGAGATGTCATAAGGCTTGCGAGGGAATGGATCGAGAACGGGTTGTAATTTGTAATTTCAATAATAACAAACATGACCTTGAAACATTGGACGTTGCTCAACCGTATATTCTACAAAAACCACATCACTAACTCAAGAGGTCCTCAATGCACCCTTGTCTAGCAGCAGCATCGCGTTGACGTCGACGCCCTTGTCTAGCAGCAGCTTCGCTCTCTCTTTGTAACCTTTAGGTAAAGCCGCCTGGAGTGCGAGGGCGGAACCTACGGCAACACACTCTAGGCGGCTTCAGCCTGTAGCCATAAAGATATAGCGACGCTGCTGCTAGACAAGGGCGTTGACGTCAACTCCCTTGTCTAGCAGCACTTTGATCACCCCTAGATTCCCTTGCTCTGTTGCTATAAACAGCGGGGTCTTATTGTCTTTAGCTTGCCATAGAAGCGTCTTCAGTGACTCGGCGTTCCACTGGTGATCTGCCCTGAAGCTTGATGATGAGAGGCTTACCACCACATCCCCAAGTCGAATGTCTGCCTCTGCGCTGGCAGACTCCGCAACAATCAATTAAGTGGGTCCAGAGAGGCCATATTTGATTTGATTGATTACCTATTTAGGCCTAGTAGTTACCCGTAGAGGCTTAACCCCTACTTAGATAGGTAAGTGGGTCTTCATAAGAGGCATATTTGATTTGTTTGTTGCGGACTGTGTGCGCTGGGAACGTCTCCGCCGATGCCCACCATCAGGCCGAATCGAATGCCGTCGAATGCCGTCCGCATCTGTGTCGATACAGTTGCGGCTGGGTTGTTTCCAAGGTGACCTGCTGGTAGACACACCATCACAACGTTGTGGCCTGCAACCGATCCCATGCTGTATACGTTTTCGTCGCTATCACCGATTTCGCGAGGGCGTTTTCGTGCTCCTCGTCAAGCATCGCCATGGCCGCTGCCATCTGGATAGGTAGAGCGCACACCCATCCTACCGTGTATTCATTACGGCGTAGTCGGCAAGGCATTCGGGGTGGTTACGACACAAAGAGAGAGGGGAATGGATGAATGACCGTCGGGAGTCGATGCATGCGGAAAGGAGGGATTGGTCGTAGTCTGGCAGCAGCGACAGCAGTGCTTTTGACTTCTGTTGTCGCTCAGCCTCAGCCTTGTGGCCGACGCTGCAGCCTGTTGCCTATATTTTGGCATGGCGAAGGGACAGTGGTGTGGCTAATGCTGTGGGGGCGCAGCCGTGGGCGCTACCGTGTACGTGCACTCAATGCGCGGATTCAGTCAATGCGCCAAACCCCCCTGATGCGCACCTGCAAAAATGAGGCTGTAGAGCCACATGCAATAGCTATTATCACTAGACAATTTGATAAATTATTCTATAGACCTATGTGACGATATTCTTCCATATAATTTAATTATACAAAGTTGATGTTCGGCCGCAGCGGGTAGTGTGGGTGCGAGGTACGGCAGGAGGCTCTGTAGCAACAACGCTACGCCGCGCAGCCACTGCACCACGATTCTGCTTCTTTCTTGGTGCAACAGACTATGAGGCCTTCCGTTTGCCTCTTTGAGACAATGCTACAGCTTTTTCAGCGTCGCGAGCTTGCTTAGCACGCTCTCTTTGAGCCTTACGTTCGGCTGCTTCCTTAGTGTCACGGTTTGGGGTCTCTACTACTCCTGCTCTTCACCTCCTCGCGACTACTCACCTTAGCGAGCTACGCCTATCTAGGCTAGCCTTGTTGACGGTCACTCACCTACTTAAACTTTCCATAGCATCTGCAATACAACCTCAGTTTAATCCTTCAATTCTTCCTGCACATAAGCACCAACACTTAGCCTTCTCAGCTCTAAATCGGTTACGCTCTTCTTTCTCCCTTGCCCGCTGCTCACGCCTCTCCTGAGAGATCTTCTCATTGTACAGCTTGTTAGTTTGCCTGAGCTTTGCCATCTCTGATTGTTTAAGTTCCTCCTCCCTCTAGTTCTGTTGTTTAGTCCTCTCATCAGAGCGTGCTTTCTCTACTCTGCTAGGAGAGTAGAACTCAGCTCCGACGTGATAGTCCTTGCGAGGCTGGAGCTAAAGAGCTTTGTTCTTCTTCTTATGCTTCTTCTAAGTCTTGAGAACCTCTTTGAGCCCTGCTATCTCATGGTGGAGGAGAGAGTTTCGGATTGAGATGTGATAGAGTGAGCGGCTAATCTTCCTTAGCTCCGTACTGCTCTCATCCTTGGCAGCGTTCCGCAAAAGAGTAACGTCTTCGTTCAATACACGAGGGACCCTTGTCGTGTGAGAATTTTCAGTCTTGCAAAACGCAGAAGCCAAATATGCAAATCAGTGTATGACCCGATCCGCTCTCTCTGACTGGCCGCTTCGTCTTCCCGCTCACAGCCCTTACACGCAGGTTCGCCCTTGATGCCCCTTGTGCGCCGCCAAACGCCACAAGAACTGTATGCATGGTGGAACTGAGAGGCCGCTCACTCTAGTACCCACCGCCTGCGCTGCTGACCTTCGAAGCTGTGAGGAGGAAGTTGGCAATTCTCTACGGAGCCACACTGGCGAACCGCACAGTATCGACTCACACAAAGAGAAGTAATCAAATCTCTTTATCCCAACTGTGCATTAAACCTTGAGCGTAGACCTGTGGCACATGAGAGAGGTCTGCTACCACTGTCGTCATGATCAGTAGTCGACACCCTGGTTGGTGGCCGTGTCTGCCAGGGGTAATCGCAGCCTTCCAAGATGCAGGGGCACTATCATGATCTCTGGTAGGGGCCAAAAGAGGCGGCGGCGAATTCTCCCACCGAGGGCGTGAGGCATAGCGCGCCCTGTTCAGGCGTTGGGAAATTGAGCAAAGCGCCCATCGCCCATTATGAGCCATGGTTAGTCGAGCCACCGCTGGGTGTGAGAGAGATCGAGTGGAGCTATTGTGCTTGTCGTGCCCAACGTCTTCCTGGCATGCGCCAGATCTTGTAAGTGTACATTCAGTCACTGTTTAGATAAAAATATGTCACCTAGTAGTTGGACGAGACGGTGCACATTATTTCATACGTCTTCTAGTAATCTAGTCCTGGGTTTGAAGTTCTCTATTCAAACTATGAAGTTTTTCGCGCGGATCTCCACTACGATTGCTACAGACCCAGTGTGGTATGATACTACCGGCAGAGTACCGCAAAACCAAGGCCGCACCTTCAAACGCCATTCCTAATTTGCTTTCGCGCCGGCCACCTCCCTATTGAGCGCTGCAAGCATACGCATAAGCTTTGACTCGGCTACGCCCTTTTAGTCCACTACACTAGATTTGGGAGACTCTGGTGCCGTTGGGGGTCAAAAGAGCGGTATGTGGTCTGACGAAGGACTTCTGGGCTCTCGTCATACTACGCTCAAGGATTGCGCCATGCATAGTGGCGAGATTGTTGGGAGTCATGATTGCAATCGAGTATTGCTTCGTATCGACGGTGGCGTGTGATGAGAAGAATAGTGCACCTCAAGTCACATCGCGCTAGGCAGGTTGCGAAGTGTGACTTGGCCCTTGTTTTTCACGAGCCCCTTGCATATTAGTCCGCCTTCAACGACTCCTTGTACGCCACCGCAGGTCTGCAGCCCAACCGAAATGAAATTCGTTAGATGCAGTGTACGCAGATTGGCCCGGTGTCCCAACGAGCCCACTGGCTGACAGGATGAGCATGAAGAAGTCAAGGGTATCCAATGAAAATCTCCCATGTAAGGCGAGAGCGCTTCCAATTGTGGGCGCCATCTCGCTTGTGTAGCTCTTGGAAGGACTATTGTTGGTCTATCTCGACCCTGGTATAGCGGAGCACTAGACTATGATCGGGTTAATGGACAACAAGGGAATGCTTCAAGTGGTACAGGCGAGGCTGACCACGACAGGGCTCAATGACGACCACAGGATCCTTCAGCTCAGCGCAAGGCTGTTTTAACAAGAACCGTACCGCAGTAGCGAGAGGCCGGGTTACACTTGTTTACACTACGGCATATGGGGAAAGATGGGCGAAGCAAGTGGAGTTCGCTTGCTTTAGAAGCCGCCAGGAGCTGACAATGGTAGTCGCTCGATTCTGCGCATAGGGGATCTTGGTGTAGGAAGCAGATCGACGGAAGACCTTTCCAGTAGCTATGCCGGTAGAAACTCGATCATCACAATCGGTCACGTTGCTATCACCAGCTTCGGAAGTCCTCATTGGACAGGATCGTGCCGAAATATTCTGGTTCGTATCCTAGGAGATAAGGCGGAACTATTAGAGCAGATGGCGCACCCTAGGTCGAGCTAAACAGATTATACCTCTCACCCATCCCTTGTCGATTTCAAATAGAGGCTCAGCATTCGCTCCTTATGCAAAATCAGGTAGGAATCGTTTGGTGATGTCTGACCGAAGTTCATATACCATGATGCTGATGGCAGATAAGTAGGGTCGTTGCCGCCCCTGCCCTTGTCAAGGACGCCGGCAGCGCGCACTCTGCACGCTCGTGCATCGATATGCCGCACCATCCTGTGACTAGTTTTCTTGGGCGTTAGGGCCACCCGCACGAATAGTCCTAAGAGCGCTTAACCCGCAGCCCTTATGTGAAGGGCAACGCCAGGCTATGCGGGACTCCGCCGATAAGGCCAAAGGTGCCGAATAGCGTTTGAAGGACCTCGACACTAAGTCGTCTCACTCCCGTACGGTATGGCGGTAAGGGGTAAGAATGGATGCAGTTTTCGCGGTTTGGACAGGGCTTTGACGAATGAAAATGGTCATCACAGCGTGAAGCGCCCCTGCCCACCTGAGGGCCGCGTGAGGACCTTAACTCATCTGACTAGTCTTTTCTGATGCGGGCGGATGGTCCTGCGCCGTGGCGGTATTAGTGGACAGCAACCTACGCACACAATACTAGCGGAGCCGCAGGGGTTGAAATAAGGAAGGCTCGTGAGCACAGAACCCGCATCGATGTCCAAGTAAGCAATGCATGTATGTACTACGATGCATGCAATTCTTGTACAATACGGCGACCTCCATCACATCGCGCAACGTCATGAAACGCATTTGTGCCTTCCTTCTGCATGTCTGAAATCCAAGGTTTACCAAGCAAGATTCTACCTAAATCCTCGGGTTTCGGGCGATTGACTAGGGTGAGGGTGAATTAACTACAGCATTAGCGCAGCCATTTTGTCTGGACAAATCTCACCAGAGCGGTAGGAATGCAGGACAGCTCTGGTATGGCTTGGAGAGTCAGCGAAAGTGCATTTCACCCTAACTTGTATATAATAATATAAATTCTCTTATTTCCTTTTCCATTCAATTTCCACAGACACACTTGCCAGTCTTTCTATCATAGCTCGTAGCATTCGCGAACTTCTTCACGATGACTTTACCCGGCCTACCTATGTCGGAAGCGCTGAGCAATCAACCTTGCATGAGAAGGCATTTGCCAGAGACATGCGTGAAGTAACTGGATATCATTGGCACGATGCCGAGATTACCACGTTGAATGCAGTATTGGGAGATGAAGAGGATGATGATGAGGTACGAACAGACTCCGCAACAATCAATTAAGTGGGTCCAGAGAGGCCATATTTGATTTGATTGACGACCTATTTAGGCCTAGTAGTTACCCGTAGAGGTTTAACCCCTACCTAGATAGGTAAGTGGGTCTTTATAAGAGGCATATTTGATTTGTTTATTGCGGACTGTGGGTACAAATCGATCAACCTCTTCATTTCGCTTTCCCAAATCCGCCACAAGCCGTCTCCTCCGAAGGCGATGCTACGCGAGTGTGGCACGAATTGACATCGAATCCCGTTAATGTTGCTTTTGCGTCATTCCCCCGGGTTCTTGAGAGGAATCAGATCGGACCAATGGGCAACACGTCATTCTCAGGCACGATCGACCGTATATTTTCATATAACGGCTCCTGCATTGGTATAGGGGAACTGAAGAAACCCGGCACAATCACTTCAAATTGGTCCAATCCCAACGTATCTACGACAACGAAATCACGACTTGGGAAAGAAATGAGGGGGTATGCATTAGGACCGCTTATTACATGACGTTTGTGCTGATTTGTTTAGATATGCGTATTGGTACGATTGCCCGCAGACCTTCTGCTTCGATGGAATGAACCTTCTCATACTCCGATTTCGAGCTTCCAGCCGAGAGCATATCAAGACGTGCGAGGTCGATTGTTGGATGATTCCAATCGTCTCTTCAGAAACCACTTCCTCGATTCGATATGCATTATATCGTCTGTTGTCCGACGGATTTCACCGATCTGTAGGTCAGATCCCCAACAATCCTAAGATGACCATTGGAAATTATCGGCGGTATTTCGAATGGTTCAGTGGCAAGCCATACTGGAGCGACGGGAATCAGAATCTCTATAAGTTACCTTTTGGAGGCTATGAAAGGGTATTTCATACCGAAAATAGGGCATGGGCTTGGAACCTGAATGGTGAGCACATTACTTGGGACACAGCAGCGTTCTCTTTGTCATGAGTGCCAGCACACAATAACTTTCTTCATGTGGGAATTGTCACAGACAAAGCTGTGTACCGTTGCTGGCACAGATAGAGCTGGGTACCGTGGTTGGTACGAACCAGGCCAAGCAACGTCCGTGGGGATCCGACAACCTATATAGCAGAGATAGCTTTGAAGAAGGAACACCACAATCAAAATTATCATCGTACAGAATGCATTCATAGTTAGTTCCTTTTACTAGTGAGCCTTCCAACACTTCAGCTGTTTTCACACCTGTTTCAGATAAATTGCATTTTGTATTGTTAACACTAGCATACAACACGTCCATCACCAGTAAAATCGCGTGCCTTGCCGTGTGAGTTCTTTCCTTTCTTCGAGTTTTTCGTGAAGGTGTTGTCGTCTTTCTGAAGCTCACTTGTGATCTAAGAGAAATTCAAGAATGCCTCCCAAAGAATTTGCTTTTTACTTGCCTGTGAAGACTGCAAACAAAACCGATCCCACACATCCAATGCGTCTCCCTGGTTCAACTTATATCCATTCTCTGCCTCAAAGGCATCCCCGAGATCAATTATCCTCAACCTACCCCTAGGGGTGTGGATGAAATGTCTCGGCCAAGGATCGCCATGGACTATATTCTTTTCGCTTAGGAGAGCAAGAGCCTCATCAATCTTCTCTTTAGATTGGAATCTGATCGCCTCTTCCATTGTGCACTCGCCAAGAGGTATCCCATCGACCAGCTCCAGCAAATGAGCCTTGTGTGTCTTTGTCTCCCCAGGATGTTCGATGTCAGCTACGCCATAGTGCGTTGGGATAGTGCTGCCCTGAAGATGCTGTAGCGTAGCATACGTTTTCCCCTCACTGTAAAACGAGTTTGGTGCTGCTGGGTCGAATTCTTTCACAATAAACCTCGTGGGAAGGAACCAGATTGGAAAGGAACGTCGTAGCCAACTTTCGAGGTGAGGTGGGAGAAGTCGGGGCAAGGCGTCTCGTAGCCAGTCGAGAAAAAAGGATGGAAGAATTCGGGAGCTTGAAGGAATACGTCGAGCTTCGAAGACTGGTCCACCTTTTAGCCGCCAACCGCTCACTGGTATAGAGTGTGGCCCTTTCCAAACAGTGAAACGCTACAGTTGTATTAGTACAAATTTCTCAAAAAAACAGGTACGTTGATACTGAAATGATTCATTGCGGCATCTCCGAGTCCCTTAAATGAAGTATGAGTATGTTTACGATCGTCTAGGTCTAACATTTCGTAGATAGTCCGCCTTTGCGCGACCCTACTGCCATACCTGCGCGCATAGCAACAAGAGGTGTAGGAGTAGCAACGTGAATAGAGCACGCTAAGTATCTAGCCAGAGAGGTAGTCTTGAAGCGCAAAAGGACCTACTAAAGTCAACGGCGCAGTGTTCCCGCTCCTACTCGCCAACAAGGAAGTAGGTGTCTCGATCTCTCTCCCCTTGGGGTACAGAAGTACATTCGCTAGCAACGGGAACAGAATTACAAAAATCAATGTGAGAACGATGTTATGAGATGCCATAATGTAGCAGGAGAGGATGCGATTCGGTGGTATAGCTGTTAAAAAAGGTAAGGGCTAAGTCTGAACGCGATACGGTGTTAATAGGACGTGAAAATGGAATGGCGAAGGCAGCGATTTTAAGCTTAACTTCCTCTAGCCAATTGTAGACCGCTCACAAATGCGGGTCTAAAGCAGGAATACGAGGTACTAGGCCGGGGATACGGGAGTGGGGCGTCCCATTGTGAAACACGGAGGGTTCGACAAGCGCGTCGAGATGTGTGTTTCCGGTGGCAAACAAAAATGACGCGGTTGCCCGATATCGGGATCACCGGAGCTCGTGCCGCCCGATTCCGCGTTCCACACGCAGCACCCACCCCATGCACAATAGCAAGATGAGGCTGTAGAAACAGCCACGATAGTAATTATCGCGAGATTTGTTGGCGTTATAGTCGATAGATGTATGAGATTCGTCTGCTAAAAGCACTATTTATATAATGTTGCGGTGCGGCCGTTGCGGGTTGTGTGAGTGCCGCGAGGCGGAGGAGCAGCTGCAGCAACAGCACCACTTCGAGTCTGAGCAGAACGACGTTCTTTGGCTGCAGGTGCCTGAGGTGCTTTTGAAGCTTTGCGCTTGCCTTTGTTAGGCAATTGACTGGCTTTTTGAGCGTCGCGAGCTTGTTTTCCCTTGAGTCTTTGAGCTTTGCGAGCATCGATCGCTGCGCGTTCCTCCGCGCGCTCGCCGTCGCACACTGACCTGGACTGACCTAACCTGGACTGACCTGAAGTGAATTGGCTCTAGTTGTTAGCAATTACCTAGTCATTTAGCGCTTCTTGAAACCGAGAGAGTAAAAAGCTTGCCGCTATCTTATCAGCAAGCTCCTAGGAGACCTCTACACCTCTACACCTTATTATATAGACTTGTGATTTTGCGAACGCGCCTACAATATTGCCCTCCCGGCTAGCAATTAGTATAGGTCCGTAGGCCCAAGTAAGTGCCCAGGCCTGTTGCTTAAGAGGTGTCGACCGGCGTTCGTAGTGCTATCAGTCTCGTAGTAGGCCTCCTGTTGCCGCCGTTGCTTGTGGCAGATCTAGCAAAGCCAGTAGTTCTTCCTGTGCCTGCGGTGCTATACTCCCCAGCCGTGGCGTTAGATCCAGCTCCTTACTGCGCCATGACTGCGCTCTGCTTAACGTCGCTCGAGGTACGGCACGCGCTTAAAATCAAGCCCGACGTAAAAGTTGTCGTCGTGAGGTAAGTCCGCATGTATTGCCACGGGCTCGTCGGGCTGAGCCTCGCTCGCAGTATCCCCAACCGTGGGCGCGTTTGATAGCGACGGTAGAGGAGAACTGCACCTATCGCGTTCGACAAGGTGGCAGAGGCTTGAGTTCGAAGGAGTAGACATAAAGTACACTAAAGTATCTGGCGGCGAGAGTGTTATCGCATCAGGTTGCTGGAGCGGGCGCGACCCGTCAAGGCGGCCATGTGGCCGTAGCGCAATCGGTAGAGTCTGATTGGCGCGGGCATCAGGTCTAGCCTATATAGGACTAGTGTCTTCCTATTGGAACCTAGCGTCAGGCTGAGTTACATCGACAAACCGTGTTCTAAGCAACACTTGAAGTTGCTATCGTGACTGCAAAACACAGCTTCAAATTCAGTCCAATTCAGTCAGTTCAGTCAGTCCGAATTGGATAGACTGACTGGTAGCAAGTCTGCGCTAGTGGAAGAGTGTCTCTCGCTCAATTTACCTGGGGATGAAGAAAGCATGTACGCGTCCTTCGCGGCGTCGTGACTCATCTACTAACTCACAGTAACTCGCCCAAAACACAGCAACGCATCGCGTCATCCCCCAGACGCATCTGCGCTTCATTGCATCACAGGTGCGCCCGCCGCCCCTTCACACACAGTGTCAGACAAAGGGAGAAGAAGAAGAGATGACAGGATCGCTACGGCCGCTGCACACCAGAAGTCACGGTCGCTGGGCGGGCAAAAGACAACCTAAACGCGACGGATATAGCAAAGGTACCGGTGCTATGTAGCGCTTGAATGTAATCAGATTACCTCAAATACCTCCTCTGTACCCGCTAACTCGCTAATCAGCTACCCAACTACTGCTTTGATGGTGCGCTTGGCCTGCCCAAGCTAAGAACTATCCCTGATGTGAAGTGTTACCTACCACCACATTGCATGCAAAGCCAAATTGCCAGACCCCTACCACATTGAGAACAATTTTTCGCGTTGTGTTGAAAAGAGTGTCGGCATCATCTATATGGAACTGGTTTTGTTAGCTAGGTCAACGTTGTGTTTAATTCACTTACGCGCACAAAGACTACCGGTGACGTCGAAACAGAAACCAGTTCTACCGTTCTTGGTACACCTTCCGAATCGAAACTAAGCTCTTTAAAGCCCGGCTGCGCTGTGTTTGACATGCGGAAGCCAGGTATACCTGGACCGAGTGGTGTCCATACGTACACTCCGGATGTCTTAGTGATGTCGATTATGTTTGGCCGAACGTACAATAAGTCATAGGGCGAGAGTGACCAATGGCCAGTTGAGACTTCCGGAGGTAGAATGGCCCTTGTTCGGCGTTGCTTGGACGGCTGGGGTATATCAACGGCGCAAAGCTTCAATCCCTACACAGCATTAGCGTTGCATGTTACTAAGCAAATATAACTCTCTTACATCTGAGATCACAACAACAGAGTTGAAGGATTTTGCGCTGCTCCTATCTTGGAAGAACGCGTCCTGCCTGTTGACCATGTTTGGACTTAACCATCTTGGCCATTTTCCCTTCAACTCGAAAGCAATGTGTGTGATACCAATACTGTCAACCTGTATAGCAATGTAGGGTTCGCGATCGTGGTTGTGTCTGAATGCCAGTTGTTTGACTTGCCCAACTTGTCCTTGACCACCCTCCTCTTGCGTAGCTGTGGCGTAAAGATCTTGCAGATACCATTTGTCACCTAGCTCCACAAACTGCACCGTCATCTCTGGATGCAGCTGGATTTCATTGTTCTGGTGCTGGAATTCTCTTTTCTTGTGTCCTAAGACCTGGAAAGCCTGGTCGAACCGGCGGCCGATTGGGTCTTGAAGGAGACGATGAATACACTGCTCACCTCCGCTTAGGCGATCTAGTGCAAGAGCTAGCTCCCAATGGATGTAATCAAGAACCATGTCTGTCAGCTCACGTGGAAGCTTCTTTTTCATAACGCTCATGAGTTCCAGCGGCACCTTGAACTGGGCTCGTAACAAATCTGTATCGGTGGTGTCTGCATTGGTGATAGCTGTATTAGTGATATTGGTATTGGTGGTTTCCTCGAGAATACTGCGCCAAATTGGCGCGAACACGACACACGATGAGGCCCAAGGCCAAGTGCGCTGTGTGATTGGGGCTTCCTCGTGCAGAACGGGGCCGAGAGCGCGAAAGCAGTCGAAGAGTGATCGACGTCTAATGGCGGTCGCGATAACATCGTTGCAACAGGTGTGGACCAGGTAAATGCCCGGCGATTCGCCCCACTTCCGGATCGTACTGCTGCCGGCTGCGTGGCCGAGGCAGAGTAGGCGGCGTCCTTCCACCTCTCTCCATTCAGCACGGCCAGGGTTAGGATGGCAGGATGAAACTGCAAGGAACGATTTCACATCCTCGAGATTTAGAGATTGGCGACAAAGAGCGCACTTGCGATCAAAAAAGGTGATGTCGAATTGGAAGGCCATTTGCTGTTAATGTGGGAGGCGGCTAGAGCCAGGCAGGGTGATGATCTTATACCCTTGGGACGTCACACAAAGTTCCACAGACGCGCAACATGTGTAACCATTTTTGAATTGCTGAAACGATCGATTGTACAACCATACAACCCACATTCTGCAAGCCTATTACGCCTGCATTCACTGCCACACATTGGCAGAAGTGCCGTTAGAATAACTGACCAAATGGTAGTATCGCCTTGAAGCCGTATCATAAATCCAAGGGCCATAACTAAGGCTAGTTAGCACCTGCAAGCTTGTCGCTTAGGAGACATACGCAGTCACGACCCTCTGGTCAGGACATAATCCTACCAGGTTGTTTATCAAACAGGTGTTGAGTTCATCCAAGGCACCCTGTTGCGTGATAGTAGGCTCTGTGCGCCCCGGTGTATCATAATCGATTACGGTGCCGTTCTGGATCAGAAAGGTTTTGGATTCCCAATGACTGATCTCATTGTTCCCATGGAGGTTGAAAACAGGAATTTGCATAAAGCCATTTGTTGTAGACGATATGTGTAATCCGATGCAAGTCTTGGTATTGGCCATGATGGCTGTGTTCGTCGCCACTTGGTTGTACAGTTTATCGTATCCTATGCCGCCGATGCACGTTGGAGGTAAAGCACCACGTTGAGCCCAGATGAGGCAGACAGTTGTCTGCGCAACTGTTTTACTTTCTGTATTCACACAGAGCGTTGGGTCCGTCTGGAGCGTCTGCAGTTTTTCTACTGCTTGTGTGATCCATGTTTCGAGGGTATTGTGATCACTGGTATAATAAGCTTCTGGTTGCTCCAGCGAGGGATTGTCAATAACTTACAGTCGGGGCATGTTGGAAAGTCTTTAAACGCGTTGTAGAAGAAAGATGAGTTTAATTAGCACGTAAAACAAGGAAGCTGAGAGCATCTTATATGTTTTTTCTTAACATCCTTCTACTACCTACCGCTTACCTACGTACTGCATACTCTTAAAAGAGGGTAGATTGTTACAAACATAAGGAAAGTAGGAAACATAGGGAACATAGGGAACATAGGGAACATAGGGATTAGGCAACGTGGGGATTAGGCAACATAGGGATTAGGGAACTTAGGAAACTTAGGGAATTTAGGGAACTTAGGGCACGTAAGAAGAAAGCCGCCGTAGTCGTGTCTGTCGTTCATGCGCTGTCTATAACGGGATCATGTCGCTCCAGTATCGGTAACTGTGTCGTTAATCGATTGCTTGATAATCTGCTCTGAGTTCAACTCTTTAGGAAAGATTGAAAAGCCCACATTGCTTCGCTTAAGTCTCAATTTTTGCAAGGGGCATCTTGGATGTCGCTTATCCAGACTTGTCAGTAAGTGAGAATGTTGATAGGATTTGCTTGTTTTGATTGCTTCTAGTCAAGTCAATTAAGCCAATTGTCGACCTTGTGAGTTACTGGTACCACGGTGGTGCTGTATTCTGGTCTCTAAGGAAGCTCCGTAAAGTGCGCGCGCGAAACCGTGAAACGCAACGAAGCTGAGCAGTTACAACTCCAGAAAACTCACGATAGAGAACTGAAAGCGGCGGCAAAGTTATACAAAGAGAAGCAAGCTGAAGCTGCAAAGGTGGAGTGACAGTGTGCTAAAGAGGAGCGCGATCAGGCGAAGAAAGCGAAGGCTGAGGAACTGGATGCAGCTCGGGCGCTCAAAAAGCTGCAATGCGAAGCTGCAACCTCGCAAAGATCTAACAGTACACTCAATAAAGCTACTTGAAAAGCTTCCTACAGTGCTGCAAAACATTCGACAAAGCGTCGTCGAGTTGTGGGTGCTGCAAGTCAAGTTGAAGCTGCGCCTGAGGCGCCGCCTCCTTCGCGCCCTAAAAAATTGTTCTGAATAACGTCCCTCCCTGGGCGACGAAAAACCTTGTGGGCCGAGAACAGGCAATGAGACGCTGCGTCATATCAAGACATCTGCTACCGGTATCCTTGCGCTCTTCTTCGTCATTTTCGGCCCACAGCATTTTTCGCCGCGCAGGGAGGGACGTTAGCATGTTAACGTTGACCAGACAACTACAGAACACCCACGCACACCGCAATATCACCATCATTACTATACCTGCTACGACGCATGCATTTACGAAGCGCGCACGGTGCGAAGCCCTTTGCACAGCACGTAAATATCGTTGTGCCTTGTCGCAAGGTGATGGTCGCAGTAAGTGCCCGGGAGTCAGCGGCCACATCTACCCCGCCTCGACCTCGGCCCCTCCCCTCCACCAGCAAGCAGACACATCTTGGACAGAGCGCGCACAATCCATCTCTGCCTGGGTCAACAACGTCTCAGCGGCCCGTGCTAGAAAACAACTCCCTTAGATGCTCAAATACTGGACATGATGTAACATAGCTCGCACGACATCGAAGCCAGATATCACTGTTGGGATTTCGAGAGAGGCTTTCAGTCGCAATCATGCGCGTCTACTTGACTACTGAAAAGATGGTTCTCAGCGATCCACACGCCACACAAGGTGATATGCGCTTTCCGTTCTTCATCATTGATGCCAAGGGCTTGACAACGAACGGCAATCTTACAGAGGCGCAAAACCAGGCCACCAGAGGAGGAACGTATGCGGTTAGGCTCCCGGCTTCTCTGTCAGTGCAAGATCCTGAAGACAAGGCACCGCGTATTGTCTTTAGCTGTACTACTGATGGTGCTCACACGAACGTGCTGAATAGGGTCCTGTACGTAGAGAGACCTGCTGGGCGAGTTTCACAATTCATAATAACAGTCATTAACATATCATTTTACACCCATTGTGATGTTGACTTGTCCAATGAAGAAATACCCCGCATAAATCAGGGTAGTGTTAGGCGCAAATTCCACCATGTGACGGTGTGTGCCCCTCTTCCAAAGTGGGCAGCTGCACCTCCGTTTGAGCAGCGACAACCTCACAGCTTATCACACGTTATACCATTCCTCATCAGTGGCATCTTAAGGGGTAGATCGGACATCTACTCCTAGTTGTGGCTTACTACTTGGTCTTCGTACTAGAATCCTTCCCATTCTGAGGTAAGTCCTGGCCCATCGGACCACGGTTTCACCCAACATCTAACGCTATTTACAGATCTCTCTTTCGGATCATCTTAGCTGCAACACTGCTATCACGCACACCTCTCCTCCTCTACCGTGTCCACGACGATATAACACAGAGTCATGGCAGGGAGCCAGATAATACAGGTTGATGAGATCGCGCAGGATAGTAGAGAGCTTGAAAAGAAAGTTGGAGAACTGGTATGATGGTGTGATGAGTATATCGCGATACCTGCTGATCAACCTCAGATTGGTGAGATGCTCACTATTGAGTCCGAGGATACGATTGGGTCAGATTTCCAAACAATGGACAGCAACACTGGTGCAGTCCTTGTAAGGAAGAATGGAGCACATGGCGCATTCAGGGTTACTGGTGGCGGTGCACAAAATGAGATGCACAACGTAGTAACTGGACCAGATGAGATTGGCGTCGTTGTTGTCTTTATAAAACCTCACCAAATTGCGATGTGTTTGGGGCAGCCTACGTTTCGCCGCTTTTTAAGGGCAAAGTAGCCAGCTTCGTGTAGAGAGTTCAATGGGAGTTCCGATCTAGAATATATAGTATTAAGGGTACTCTGCATCATTATGATTGCGTCCTATGCCTACGTACTAGCAGCGTCCTATGTCATTTCCTTGTTACTGCCTATTAAGATTGACTTGCTCCATAAAAGCAGCACCCAACTCATAAGAAAATTCTATTTTGCCTCTAATCCCAAGTGATGAGCCCAGATCTATGTCAACATATGGCAAAGGCACCCCGTCAAAATGACATATCATCTCCAAGTGTGACTGCGCAACTTGATGTTCATTGAGGAAATTAAGAAGATCCGTGAAGTTGAAACGTAGGGTTGATGTCGCGGGTTGGCCTGGTAATTGTGCCGTAACTGCTTGGTGGAGGGAGCCTACTATGACTTAGTTTTCTTACATAAGGTATTCCAGGTAGAGAGAATATAGATACCGGGTTCCGAGGATTGCGAGGTAGAAGATACTAGTGTACTATTAGCTCTGGCAGGTACACACGCTCGGCATACCAACCTTGACAAGAAACCGTCGGGAATAGTGCTTTTACCAGTTTCAGGTAGTAAGGATTCTGATTTATCTCATGTTTCACGGCTATTTCCTCAAGGAGTTTCTTGACGTTGTTACCAGATGTAACTTTCCGCTTCGGCTTGTGACTTTGGCAAAACTCGTATGAATTGAAACTCTCGCAAGCTTTGGGGCTCACGGCGAGGATGAAGGGCAGAAACGCCTGAGGTGCGTTGTCGAGAACATCGAGATACACGTTATGAGCTTTGTTGCGCTTGCACGCTAACCGACTCTCTTGACGACGACGGCTCCGTCCATCTGTTGTCTGATGGTAAGGCTGGCGAGGCTGGCGTTTCTTGGGCTTGCATGCAATGACCAACCGTTCTTCCAGCGTTGCCTGATAGATTAATGGAATTGTCTGGCGTCGCTCTAGGTCCTTCGAGATCTTGTCAAACTGTAACAATGATGCCATGTAGCTCGTCCTGGAAAGCTCGAAAGAGCAGAGATTTTGGGAAACTCAGGTGACTTTTAGAAAGGTGAAAAATAACTCGCCACAAATTTAAAGCTACACGTTGCTGGGCGCGGCTATGGGCCTCCGTTCACGACTGCGATGCAGTCCCTTGCCCAATCACATGAACCTGAGGAAGTAAATGATTATTGGTGGCGGTGGCAAAGCTGTTAGCGCGTAAAGGTAATTTGACTTGACTTCTGAGAGAGACAGGCTGCGATGACTCAACTCCAGGTGGCTGCATAACTGTCCCTGCCGCTTATTGATCTCATCTTATTCCGTTAAAGCAGCGAGGCTGCCCATGGCCCCACAACTGTGCGTATCTGCCGTTCACAATGTTTTCATCACAGGCCGTCCATCCTGTTAATAGGACCAACATTGCTGCTAGACAGCAGTGGAGGCCGGCCACATAGTCCCTCCACCTATCACCGCATGAAGTCAACGATTGCGCCACCGCAGACCAAAGTTGCCAGTAGTCAAGCCAATCAAGCTGGGATAGTTTAGGTTCAGTGGACTCGATATCTGTTGGGACAACTTCTGACAGATTGATTAGAACCTGCGTAATCCACGCAACGCTTGCATTTACAGTGTCCGTGCGTTCGATGAACACCATCATTCGATGAACACTCCCACCTCAATAACAACACAACTTCAACGCGCCATAACTCAAACAATATGGATCCGATTCAAGAAGCGATCGCAGAAACAGAATTGCGCGAACCAGGAGATGAATTCTCGTATCAACAAATCGCCAAAAAGTATGGCGTCAACCGCGTTACGCTCGCTCGAAGGCACAGGGGCGAAACCGAAGCCTATGGCATCCGCAAGTGATCCCTCCACCCACAACACGAAACCGAGCTTGTATAATACATTGATACGCTTACCGGGCGACGTATACCGCCTAAAAGGGCAATGATACAACGCTACGCTTCATCTTTGGCTGGTTTTGAGGTTTCAGAACAGTGGGTTACCCGGTTCATCAACCGGCACCCGGATCATCTGATCTCTCGCTACAGCAAAGGAATGACCCGCCAAAGGCACCAAGCTGATTCAGGCAGTAAGTACAGCCTGTAATTCAAGCTCTTGCATCAAAAGATGGAGGAGTACAACGTACAACCCCTCCATATATTCAATATGGACGAGAAGGGGTTTCAACTTGGAAGAACAAAGCGTATCTTCTCTAACGTGCCCGTGCGCAGCGCGCACGGATTCGCAGCGCGCACGCTGAACACCAAAACACTAAAACACCTACAAACTTTAACGCGTCATAACTCAACCAGTATGGCAGCTATTGACAAAGAGTTAGCAGCAATCAAATCGCGGGAGCTTGGAGATAAAGTTGTACACCAGCAATATGCTAATAAGTACAACGTATCACGGAGTGCGTTGAGCCGAAGATACCGAGGCGTTTCTCGCTCGAGAGCAGACTATACAGCCGACAAACAATCCCTCGCGCCACATCAAGAGCTAGAGCTTATACGGTATATCACTAAGCTTACCAAGCAAGGCCTACCCCCTACAAGGGAGATGATCAGGAATTTCTCATCAGAAGTAGCCCATCAGCAGCTCGCTGCCTCCAGCCCTCATCTACGCAGCTAAGAAAGGAGCTATACGATCAAGTTGGGTGGAGGATATCAAGGCAGGAGAGCATGAGGTCTTTGTCTCATCATCTCCAACAGGCTGGTCAAATGATGACGTAGGCCTAGCTTGGCTTGAGCAGGTGTTTGACCGCTATACAAAGCAGCGAGTAAGAAGATGGCGATTGCTCATCCTTGATGGCCATGGATCTCATGTCACGATGGAGTTTATCGACTACTGTGATCGCCACAGGATCCTCCTCATAATCCTTCCTCCCCATTCAACCCACACGCTCTAGCCGCTCGATGTGGTGCTGTTCAAGCCACTCTCTCAGGCCTACTCCAACGAGCTCACCAACCATCTCCATAAGGCTCAAGGCCTCATCCCAATCATAAAAGGAGACTTTTTCCCACTCTTTTGGCGCGTCTGGATATCCTCCTTCACGGAGAGCCTTATATTGAAGGCCTTCGAAGCTACTAGGATCTGGCCGATGGATGCCAACGTTATCCTTCATAGATTTGCCAGCACACCAGAAGCTGAGAGAAGCTCATCATCAGGGCTCTCTAACAGTGATTAGAGAAAGATAGATCGATTAGTTCGAGCTACTATCACTAATAGCCATCAGTATGAGGCAAGAAAGCTGCGTTCAAGCGTTCACCATCTCTCTGTTCAGAATGAGCTTTTAAAGCATGAGAATGAGGGCTTAAAGGAGGCTCTTCAACACAAAAAGAAGCACAAGAAGAAGGGAAAAGCTCTTGACCTTCAACAGCGCCAGGAATATCACGGTAGCGCTGTCCACTGGTCTCCTCGCAAGTTGCGTGAGGCTCGAGCTAGAGAAGCAGTACTGGAGCGAGATGAGACAGAGGAGAAACTCCAAAAAGCAGAGGCCGAGAAGCAGCGTAAGGAGGCTCAGTTGCAGCGTCAAGTTGAGCTCGAGCAGAGGCGTGTGGAGAGGCAGAGGCTCAAGGAGGCGAAGGAACTTGAGCGAGCTGAGAAAGCAGCTGAACGCGCGCGCAAAGTTGAAGCTCAACCCCGGAAAAAAACTATCCAAAAAGCTCAAGAACGCAAGCGTAAAGCCTCACAAGTGACCTTATCAAGTGACAAGCGTCATAAACGCGCTAGCGCTGCTCACGCTGGTGATCAAGCTCGAGATGAGCCATCTGCTGCTCTACCCAAAGTCACATCACGTGGTCGCAACGTCAGCCCCCCGCAACAATATAGATAATACAAGTCAGTCGCAAGCATCTAATTACTACTACACCACGTTTTTATCAATATTGAGCTATTGTGTGGCGTTGTACAGCCTCATTCTTGAGATTGAGCAGATGGTGTTCGGCGTGCGCGCCGCGCACGGGCACGCTACGCGAACATGCGCATTCCGCGCACAGACACGGTAAGTTACCGGTACTCTCACCATAACATCGCCAACAAAACAACACGGCCATGCTCAAGACGCTGCCGTAAACACATTCCCAAACAACGCTGGCTCTATCCACCACCCTCGCCCATGCCCTCACGCAAGCGCGCCCGTTCCGAAGGCTCTGGTGAACTTTCTTCCCCTTTGCCGCACCCAAAGCGACGCGCAGTCTCCGTGTCCCCCCGTCGCTCGCACATGCGCAGTTCCTGCGCACTAACGAGCACCAACCTCGACTGCCTACAACGCGCATTATCACAGCTTCCCCTCCCTCCACCTCCTTTCACTGGCGATATGTCAGAATCTCGGACCTCGTCGCCAACACGCCCAAGCAACCCGTTGCACGACCGCCAGAAGCTCGAAGCCTACCTTGTACACATCGACCAAGGGCAACCCTTCCCCACCGAACTTGAGGTGTTTCTCCACACGATCCGCCAGAAGCGCAACCCCGTCGAGGCTTTATCACCCAATGCAAAGAACATCACCGCTCGCCGCCGGTTCGCTACCGATCAGATCGAGCGCGACGGCATTAGGCATATAGCACCCTTCCTGCTATTCACCGGCGAGGCTGAGATGCCTGCAGGTACTGCTGCCGAGCCCTTGATCGTCTCCAAGGACGAGGTCATACTCCACAAACATTTTCTGCCCGACGCACCAGACGGTCAGATCAGGCGCACATGGGGTGCATTGAAGGAGGCTAGGGTCGACAGATGTGTTGGGTACGTGTCGCGTTAAGACGCCAGGAGCACCAGGTGCGCAGCAGCTTTCACAGCCGATGAAGAGAAGACTTTAGATAAGTGAGTCGCCGAAACCAACACGTTCGTATGTTACTGACTCTCGCAGCCTCTGCCTTACCCAACGCATGTACTTCCCCTTCCTCACCTCGCAGTGGAAGACGACCAACTCGGGAGAAAACATTGCTGCTGCCCAGATCCAAGCCGCCCGTGATGGCGCCACGGTCGTCAATTACCTCCACACCTTCTACACGGTTGCAAACGGCAGCGCCCCATCGCCCGCTCTAGCCTGCCATTTCTCTCTAGTTTGCGACCTTAACGCGGGTGAAATATGGTTACACTGGCGAGAAGGCAGCGACCACTACATGGAGCACGTCTACAGCTTCTTCCTCCGCGACCAGTCGCAATTGCTCGAAGCGCGTGGAATACTCAAGAACATACTCAAGCACGCTGTGCAAGATCGCCTCCAGGCCATCAAGGAAGCTATTCCAAGCTTCGCGCAGAAGCGGGCGAGCTATCCGACCGTCTTCTTGCCATCGCCCAGTGCACAGGCTTCGGACAGCAATGTCTCATTCGAGAACACTTGGGGTCGAGGTTTCAAGTTCACGCCACCTATGACGCCGCAATCTGTGGCTTCGGAGCCTGTCAAGAAGAGGGCAAGGACGGGGGATAACGTTTGCGATTGAACTCGCGCCTTTCTCCCTCCATATAGCGTGCAAGGCTTTTCTTGCATTGTCGGGCGACAGGAGTGTATGATCTGATTCTGACATCTTAACACAGACACTCGGGTTTGAGTGGGACGTCGTATTCTGCAGCCTGGAACACCTCTTGAGTCCACGTACACCCACCGGATGCGCCGCAACCAGGGAGTCCATTCAATCAAGATGGTACACTCAAGATGTAGCGGAAACGAGTATGCCGGCCACAATTTTTCAACAAAGTATCTACCCCCGCATTCAGAAGCACACCACCCCGTCCTCCATCTGGAAATTACTATCACTTCGCCTTTTGAACAACGTGGGCATTTATTTTAAGACGACAATGTCAAAGTTGTAGTGTTGAGACACGCGTCGGTGTTCGGCGGGGCATGAGATGAATCCGGGCACGAGGTGCACAGACACGCTATATCTTATCAGTACGCACCCATCCGCATCTTATCAGCGCGCGCCCATCCATGTTTTATCGGCACGCGCCCATGCAATCGCTCCATGACGGTCTACAAAAGACATGACAACAGCGAGGATCGCACTTTTTTGGAGTGAACGGAGTTCAACACTCAACACACCCAGATATCCGCTAGAGACAGCACTCGACTAGCCAGCAATCAGAAGTAACACCCACTGCTGCTGAGGCGTCATGGCGAAACTGGCCTCGAAGGTCGACCTGGCTGCTTCCAATAGACGAGCACGATACCAACCTCAGCACTTTCCTCGGCGAGGTACTATCGCTAATTGAGCGCAATGGAGGCCAACAGCCTCTGCCAGCAGACATGATTGGCGATATCATACGCGGCGCATTGATATTTGTAGGGGTTGGTGTGCAGGAAGAATTGAAGGATTGAACTGAGGGTGTATTGTGTGAGGCCGCGAACAGTATATGTAGGTGGGTGACCGCAAACAGCGCTAGCCCTAGCTAGGCATCGCGCCTTACCAAAGGTGAGTTGCGACTGCAGAGGGAGAGAAGGAGAGACCCCAAACCGTGACAGACGGAGACCATGAAATTTGGAACTAAAGCTGCTTTTTCCGTTACCCGTTTACAACCCGAGATGTTATTTTGATACTGTATTTCAAAACCTAGCGAAACAGTTCCCAGGTGCGAATATAGGAAGATGCGCACGGTCTGTAACTTGAACGCACCCGGGTTCGCCATCAGGAGCTTAACCTCGTACTTCATCGTGTCGGAGCACAGATGCGTTGACGGCTCCGAACTTCTGCGCATGGCCGCGTGGTCGATCTTGATCCGGTAATCGTGCAGGTTCATTTACAGAAGCACAGAGTAGGAGGGGACCGTGACGTCGACCACCTTCTCGATCAAGTCAGACCTCATCCCCGCCAACGTGGGCAAGGACATGGCGTTGACCTGGTCGTCGGGCGTGCACGAGATCAAGGTAATGTTCGAGTAGTCGATGGAGTACCGAGACGCGTACATCGGGCCGTACGGGTCCGAGATCTTGTACAAGTCCTTGTAGTTGGTATATCAGAGGAAAATTACCAGGCATGTCATTGCTATGACGATACCCCAAGTATCGCGATGCATGAGCTGACCTAAGGGTTTGATCTGATCTCTTTGTATGGTTGTACTCGTTCTTCTACCCAAGCGGTCTTTCCTCAACGCGGATGGCTCGAATAGCGATAGTCGTGGCTTTCACGATCTCAGCGTCTTCAATGGTTTCCAACATATTTTTCAAGCTTCCACGCATCACATGGCCTTTCCCTGTAACAAGGTTTTCTTACTGCCCCCACTGTTACGACGCCTCAAAACCCTGCTTGCGGATTCGGAAACGACGTTGATCTATTACTACAGGTTGCTGCACAAGTACTCGAACGACCGCCGCAGTTTGCTTGCGTTCCTGAGCTCAACTTCACACGGCATCATCGAGGGCTGGAGGTTACGAGCGCCAGACAACCACGTCGACGCTAGCAGTGCCTTCGATTACCTCAGGAAGCGGCGTTGGTTCGAGTTTAGCTAGCTCGAACTAGACATTGCTATCGCGTCGGCTTGGGTCGACAACCCCACCTTTCTCCCTCAACTGCGGGCGTTGCATGATAAGACGACTCCCTGTTGGAACACCGCTGTTCAAGCCATCTCGATTGCAAACAACCGATCTCGCGAATTGAAGACGAGGAACGTCAAACAAGCACTTCAGGAAGCGCCAGCGATACAGTTGATAGCTACAGTTACGCCGGAACGGGCATCGAGCCTAGACGAACAGGAGGTAGAGCAGAGGCGTGGAAGGGAGAAAGGGATAGAGGAAGCGTTGCATGTCTAAACGTTGCCGAGATACAAGCTCTGCTGGTGCGCTACGCGAAGAAAACAAACGGCAATGCACGACGTCCTCGACACCAAGGCCGCACCAGATGCGCAACCTAAGCGTTGGAGACCTACATCAGATTGTTAAGATATGGGATCTAGCTAAAGATTCGAACAAGCAAACAGAAATGGCTGTAGACCAAGTGGAGACGATCTTGTATTCAGGCGACTCGGTTTTCTCGAATGAGGAAAGCAGACAATATCACATTTAGGAAGAGATTCACAAGCGCCTTATCCGGATTCTTCTCCTACACGGGTTAACACAATGAATACACATACCGCCATTACGAGCTTTGCTGACAAATAATTTAGTCATAATACGTTCAGATTCACGGTGCATAACTCCTCTCAGCTCCACATCTCATCGCCCGACAAGATTGATTATATACCGCTACCTCGATAGCTACAAATCCCGTACATCCAAATCGTCGACCCGTCCATGACTGATTACATACCTGAAGTCGATAGTTTAGGACTTGATGATGCGCTTCGTGCTGGGGATCGCATTATTGACCACAGTACGCTAGCTCCAGGAAGCGGAACAATAGGGACTTTTATGAAGTCTGGGGATGAGTTGTATGCGCTGACTGCTGGGCATGTTGTCAACGACGCAGCAGGCACTACTTTCAACATCGAGCACCGGCTCACCAAGAACAAGATCCAGGCCAGGCATCTTCGGCTAAGATATCCCGACTACGAGAACAAGATGGCCAGAGAAGTTGGAATTCTCCGGGTCAACGAAGAAGATAAGCACAAGGTAGAACCCTGCTTAAGCCGGGTCAATATTCACCGATATAGCGAGAATGGGCAGCGAAAGTGTTTTGACATGGTGCACGACAGGATACGCGCCTTCGCTATCACCAGTCTCGTGACGAAGAGATCGGGTATCCGATTGTACAAGGAGGGCTGTACAACCGGTATGACGTTCGGTCCTTTGACTCAAACATTTATTGTCATGGCAGAGGCATGGGAAAGCCTAATGGGGTTGAAGATGAAGGACACTCCGGACGAAAAGCTGAAGATCGACAACCTAGGAGTCTCGCTCAAGCAGCTATGGTCATACGATAGCTACAAATGGGCCGGCGTGGTCTCTTGGCTAGCTGAACGTGATCCGTTTGCTGGTTCGGGTGACAGCTGAGCCTTAGTATACTCGATCGAGGAAAGCGCTACAGTACCTCTCGGTCTACACCTTGGTCGTATGACCACCCAAAATCGTTGCAGCATGTTCATGGGCCTTGAGGCCTGGTATGTCGAAGGAGAATGCCACGAGCTTCAACTACACTTTCAGTAACTGTTTTTGAGTTTAGTGTTAGCCATCGTTATCAGAATTGTACGAGCAACAGAAACGCATTGAGAGCAATAGATAGATGACAAGGCCAATAGTGTCTCCCAAACTCCGCTTCATGTTTGCCTGACCCTTATGCAAAGCTATCCATGATGGTCAATACACATATTCGTGTGGTTGGTCAATACGGGTAAGCATAACGCTCTCACAGTCAAAACTCCTTTGGGTCGTTGTATGGAGCGTGTCCGGTTCATTTGGTGGTGGCGCTTGGCGGTTTACGAGGTTGCGGGGAGATGGATCCGATATCATTGACAAATCGTCGTTGTCAACTGTATCCGTGAAGTCTGAGTCGTTCGCGTCACCGTTATTGCCTACGAAGTCTGAAGGGTGTTCGATTTGTGCCATGTCGTTATTCGCTCGGCGACCTGGGGCAACAAGCTCCATTCCGTTTCTGATGTCGAAGTGGAAGTCCCTTTCCGCAGCGTTGGACGTAGCGTCGGTTTTCCCTTCGACCAAGTTGAACAGTTAGCCGCCTCCGTTCAGCAAAGGGTTGGTTGTGTCTCCGTGCATACCGATGAGGCATTCTTCACCTGGATTGCTATTGTCGGTTTCCTCCCCTCTATATGTCCAGTTTCACCGTGATCTTCACACTGGAAGTTTCAACAGGACAGCAACCGCTTGCTTTGCAAAATATCTCGATGCATTTGATGCTGTACAATCGCTGCAAGAGAGGCATATCAATGGTATGCCGTTGGACGTCAGCCTAGAATGTAATGCCGCCCTCGTTGACCGACCAGAATCATTGATGATACATGGGGTCTTTGATAGTGTCGCTTGGGGGTCGAATGCATGCGAGATCGGTTGCGGGTCGTCTGATACAGCTGCTGTAGCAGGAACAGATCCCCTGATTGTTCATGAGAAATTGAAGACTATCCTGTTCAACCAAAGAGAGCCGCATATACTGACGCCAACACTGAGCCAGTAGCTCTCGGTGAACGGCGAGAGCCCAATCCAAGTCGTCCACACATTCTGTGCTTCGAAGCACCATGTGTCGAAAGAAGGGCAGTTCTCGGGTATTACAACACACTAGATCTTCTATGTACCTCCAATCGTAGCGACCAATTTATGTTGGTTGATAGCTAGCTGCCTTCATGTGTACGCGCTAATCATCTTCGAGGAGGGAGGCTCAGGCTGACCGGCAATAAGGTCGAATGCACCGGTCCATTCTGATAAACACTCTCGATCATTTGTTACAAGCGAGAACGTTCTTTGTTGGGTCAAGCGGTGACCCACATACAAAGCTGATCATAACTTCTGTCGTGGTTCCGTCGTGTCGAAGCTATCAATCTCGTTGCTATAACTGTGTACCGGAACGACAATACCAACAATCCAAAATGATAGATGCACCACCTGACCTGCCGACACCCAAGGAGATCCAGGCTTGGGCCAAAAGTGCAAGACAAGATATCGGCAGGATACACTCTCGTGCACTTGCAGCTTCCGCTTTGCACAGGCGGCTCAGTTGTCATCGCGCACGGGGCATCGATTCTCTAGTATACACTTGCTCTGAAAAGGCTTAGACTCCGTAGGTATCCCAATTTAATCAGTCTAAGCATTGAGCAGAAGATTAACTCATAGCAATGCTACGATAGCTAGCACTATTTGGGTAAGGTCACGACTGAAGGAGAAAGGCTTAGCATAGGACCAAAAGTCGCCTGGATACAGAAACTGGAAGCTGCAAGTGCATGACAGCGTACATTAAGCCAATGATACGATCATAAGTTGCTTAGCTACATATTATAATGTAACGGTTTGGACCTTGCCAAGATACACTCCGGTACAAGTTGGGTACGGCTATCGCTACCACACTTTATCATCCCACACACGTATATAGCTGCTCTCCTTCGTAGCTATACAATAACAACGCAGTCTTCCCCTTCTCTTCACACCGTTACACATAATAATCACGACCCGGATCGGAACCGCTAGAAATGATTTGTAAACGCCGTATCTTTCCCCTGTGCGCCTGCTAGAGGGGATACTCCTGTGCGGGCACCGACGGGCCTGAGCCGGGAGTGGGAAGCAGTCGTCTGTGCGGCGTCCTAGGCTTGCAGGTAGGCTCGTGACGCAACGGTTTCGACGAAATCTTGGCATAATAGGACGGGGGGGACGGCAAACTTTGATGGTGATATTGCTCAGGTTCTTTGGTCGCGCTCTGGCTCGGGGAGCGACACATTTCCGCTTCTTCAACGATCTTTTTCATATCCTCACCCATAGTTCCTCTATCAACTGTTAACCAAAACTCAGTGATGTCGGACGCGTGGTAGGAAAAGTACCTCTTTGCCGATGACACAGGCTTTGACACCTATACACCATTCTCTACGACCTGAATCCAGCCTAGGTATTTCGGATCCTGAAAGTAGGCTCTGCCATTGGCTGTAAAGCGGAGGTACTCCTAATTCACCGGTTTCCACATCTTGTTCAAACATAATTATCGAGGGACAGACAGCGGCTGCTTAAGTCCTCAAGTAGAATATCCCGATCATGGAGATTGCTCTACTAGAATCTGCGGCATAGTTCTCAGCCACCCGCACAAAGCCGACGCGGTAGGTGGGTGTCGCACGGTTGGGTGCGGGTATTGTGGACAGAAAAACTAGGAAAGAGTGTATGTTGTTTTTTTTGAATGTAGCATCCTAGCTGAGCATATATAAAGGTCATCGCGCGGCGTTATTAGTAACAAGGTTCCCGACAACGCTTGGCCTGCGACACACCCCCTCAGATCTCATTCTGTCTCAGATGAGGTCTGACCGTCATCAGAGTTCGCTTCCTCACTCTGGTGTTGTGGATCAATCTGCGATGAGATATCAACCAAGCCCAGGTGACGTACGAATTGAGAATGTTTTTCTGCTGAGAGCGGTTTGGTGAAGCCATCCGAAGGCATTTCAGTCG
>JARBXR010000215.1:0-30609 GCA_029100535.1 Stemphylium beticola | reverse complement strand
ACTCCCCCTTTTATATCTAATAGATATAGTTATAACTCTAGTTCCTATCTTCCGCTATTATTAATACTATTACTAATAGTATTAGTAATCCTCCTCCGCCACCTTTTCTACAGGATATAGCCTTATAGGAATAGAGAGGAGTTAGTAACTCTAGAACTTATATATAATACTAAGATAGATAGTAATAAGAATATAAGAATAGAAAGATTTTATTATTTCTTTTATTATAGTTAACTCTTATAAGTTTATCTCTTATCTAAATTATTACTTAGTTATTCTATTATTTATAGAATTAGAATATTATTTCTCTAAATACCTACTATCCCACTTAGTCGCCAGACAAAACCGCACGTAGCTATACGTATAGCTCGCCTGCCCTAACCCGGATCAGGTATAGAGAAGTACAGCATACCCCCTCCGTGTAACATATAAAGACAATATCTCTTATCTTAAGCACTTGTTCTAATACTAGTATCTATACTTAGTATATATTTATAGAGTTATATCTAACTAGCTGTCTAATTAGCGCGTAAGATTTGAGCTTCTCTCTACGCTTTAGTTTGTTATTTAGCACATAGGCCTAGGCTCCTATAACATTGAGGTGAGCTGCCGACGGCTTCTGTCCACGTACGACTTTGTACGGTGTCTTCTATCCTAGTGATTCGACGGGTGTTCTGTTGAGCAGGTAGACTGCTACTAGGCAGCACTCATTCGATAGCTCCATTGGCAGTCGCCTGTCTATTCTGATCGCTCTCGCTCGGATCACGATTATCTTTCCAGCCTGTTCTGATAGGCCGTTCTGCTCCTCTGTGTACTTAGCTCGGGGCTCTACTGCGATGCTAAGATCTCTAAGCATATAGAGCAACTCGCTATAGCCGCGCTTACTATTAAGCCTTACAACTACTATAGTAGCGCTAAACTGGCGTTTAATCTTAGCTAGTAGACGCATTATTATGCGCTTAAGAGTGCCTAAGATTTTGTCTACTAGGTAGTATACCTTATACTACTTACTATACTAATATACTACGTAGAGTATCTATAGGTCTCTATTATAGTAGCACTTATATCTTTCTCTTAGCTGCACTAGGTCTATACTTATTTAGTAGAATAGATAATTAGTTAGCTTAGTTTAAGCTCTTCTACTTATAAATTTATAAAGCTTTATCTCTATATAGACTTTATAGTCTATTTATATTAGAGCTATTAACTACTCTTTAATATTAATACTAAGTACCTAATTATTTAAGTGCCTAACTACTTTTTAGCTAATATAACTAAATATCTAGTGCGCTGTCTTCTAACTAACGCTAAGATCCTTCTTTGGTTCTTTTAAGGGCTTAGTGTATCGTGTAGCGTATATAGAGAGTAGATCCGGCTCAGCTTTCTGATCTTTTTCCACATCGACGAGCCAGTGGCCGTCTCTGTACTGAAGTAGACAGACTACGTTCGAGGCCTTCTTCTGGTACAGACAGTCCCTGCCTGAGTCAAAGTGGATGCCGAGAGATCGGCTCCGCGATAGACCAACGACGCTCGTGAAGAAGCCAGGGAAGTACGCCACCCACGTGAGCTTCATCTGTCCTTCTCTAGTCGGAGTCTTGACTTGTATGTACGTCTTACCCTACTCTTCGACTTAAGCTAGGACACCACCAGCGTATATATAGTTAGAAGGTCTATCTCTTTTAGTTATCGTCTAGTCAGCTTCTCTTGTATTCGTGACGTGGCAGTTTGAACCAGGGTCGAGTATCCACCTCGTGAGCAGCGGTGGAGCTGATAGTCCTGTAGCTGCAGCAGTCTGCAGCACGGCATTGACGTGTGGCTTATCGCGCGCTGGCTGTCCATCGTCCATACTGATCATAGGCGAGCTCTAGATCTTAGCCTGCGGCTTCATCTTCTTCTTAAGGCCTCGCTCTATTACTCTTAGTATATTAGCTATTAAGTTTATTATAGGGCTATCTTAAAGCTCTATAAACTTATTCTAGATTATCTTATTTAACCTCTAGACTTTTATCTAAACTAATTAGTTAATAACGTAAACCACCACTGAGTGAGACAACCCACAGAGTGAGACAAAAAAGCTTAGCAGTACTAACTTACGTTACAACTCTTTAATTTTATCGCTATTAAATACAAAGCTAGCGTATGTTGTGCTAAGATCTAATTTAGAAGATACCTCTATATCCTTTTTACACGTACGCGCGTTGTGCCTAGTCTCGCCACAGTTCCCACAGCGCCGTAGAGCTGGTTAGGCTCTTTCTTGATCACCACCACCACGAGCCTTCTTCGACCGCTCAGCGGCTACAGAGGCCTCTGCGGCCACCTAAGCTGCTGCCTCACTATACTCTATAGTGCCACCTTGCTGGATCCGCTTACATTTGCGCGATTTCTACTTAGTTATTACTACTAATTGCTCTTTAAACTTAGTATTCTGAGTAGCTAGAAGTATAGCTTAATATAGCATATACTTAGCACCTTTTATAAGTTAAGAGAAGCTACTACTAGCTGTAATAGCCGACCAAGTAAAAGAATCGCGTACGAGCTTCGACTAAGATCTAAACTTATAGGTATTGCTTAGAGTCTTCGACTACTACGGCGTCTCTAGAAGAAGAGGTTCTGGCGGGGTATAGAGCCGCACTTTAAGGCAATCTAACACAGCCTGCGCGTTAAGAGGGATAAGTCCTAATGCCTTAAAGGCCTTGCGACAGTTCTCTGTTGTAAATACGTTAAAAAACGCGTCTTTAAAGGCGGGGAGGAAGCCTTCTTTATTAATATGGAAGACGCGCTTGCGTGCCAAGTCTTGTACGCGCTGAGAGTACTTGCGCTTTAACGGCGAGAAGCAGACCACATCAAGCGGCTGGAGGATGTGCGATAAGTAAGGTGGCATGCAGAGAGTAAGGATCATGTTTTCGAGGCAGTAGTCTTTAAAATCCTGGTTAAGGTAGCTCTTATAGCCATTTAAAATAAGTAGCCTATACACCCCTATCTTATACGCCTTTATATACGCGTTAAAGTGCTTTAACTACTCTAGACTAAGTGCGTTATTTATCTAGCTATTCTTAGAGACTAAGAGCTTCTAATTACGCAGTATATCTGCCTCCTTATACTATATAGAGAGGTAGACGCGTCCTTTATAGATAATAAAAGATAGGGTAAAAGACCTAGCAGCGCAGACGCTCTAGATAACTGTTACCCACTCGCGATCGCCTGGCTGAACGAGCGCAGGTCGAGTACGTCTCTCTGCGCCTATAACAACCTTTATTAAGCCAATAACACCCATCTAGAAGCTAGTCTCGTCAAAGTTATACACGTCGTGGTCGTGTACGCCGTACTTAGCTTTCGTGTCCTCTACTAGCTTAAACTACGCGCTAATTATCTCTAGATTCTCCTGCAGTATCCTCTACCTATCTTTAGCTTAATTAAAGGCTATCTTAAGCTTAGCTAAGCGCGTTATAAAGCGCTCAGCCTAGTGCTTACCTACAGGCTCACCACCGCGCACACCTAGCAGTTTATCAGCCATATCTGCCACCTCGCACAGCCAGGGCGCGAACCCTCGCGAATCGAGGTCGAGCATGTATTGTACGATTGTTTGCTCTTTAGTCGCAGTAAGCTTATATTAGGCGTGGCGAGTTTTAAGGCGTTGCGTAATTCTGTTGTATTAGTAAGACAATATTATATAAGATACATTATACGCCTCTGTAGCGCGTTAGAGGCTTCGAAATTAGTGTATATTATAGGCAGAAAGAGTAAACTAAATTCTACCTTCTTTATTAGATAATTGCGCGTTTTATTATTAAGACATATTGTGTTAATAAGAGGGTTAGTGCTCTTAGTAGAAACTATCTTACTTAGTAGGTTGTCTTACTTAGTGGTGATTTACGTTATATAAATAGTTTTTAAATTTATAGCTCTCTCTATTAAGATACTTTAGTATCTATAGTCCTAAGCGTATATAAACTTCTTAGTTATTTCTACTACTTACTATTTTAAGTATAGTAAAGGTCTCTAGTCCTAATATAATTAGATATATATATTAATAGTATAACTTAAATTCTATAATTAAATCTATAATTAGTAGAAATTCTTTATCTTTCTATTTCTTCTTAATAAGGTCTTATAGCTAAGTAGCTGCCTAGCTATCGTCTAGGCCTTTAATTAATAGGATAAACTCTTCCTGCGCTCTATTACTAGTCGTCTCTGGCATCTTGGCCTCCGTGAGGAGTCGGGTGATCGTCACTCACTCGTCAAACCAGGTATCCAGGTTGCCGTTCTTTGGCCTTGTGCAGACGGCTCTGTACCGAGCTCTAAGCTGGTGATTCCTCTCTCCGATTGATGGACAGAGGTGCTTCTTCAGCGTTCTCAGCTAGCTATAGGTGTCTGCGCAATCGAGGATAAAATCTAGGTATTTAATATTAATTATCTATATAATCTCTAGGCTTAGATTTCTTAGAGCCTTTTTCTTTATAAGCTATCTAGCCTTGTCGCGATTAAATTGTCTAGTCTAGGCGTTATACGTAGCGAGCTCTATTACTATTAGGTCTAGGATATTAATCTACTTATCTAGAAGAGGAGTTCTAAATCTCCTTACTTCTAGTTCTTTTAGTCTCTTATCTTCTAGCCTCTTTAGCCTCTCTAGCGAAAGATCTAGATTGACGTATTCCTATAGACTATTCTAGTCTGCGGAGATCTTCCTCGTGAATAGCTATTTCGACCAGTCGTCTAGCTTTTGGAGGGTAACTAACGCTCTTGTTACCTGCATTTCGTGCTCTTAAGTTGCTATAACTATCTAGCTAAATATACTCCTAGTGTTAAGTGTCGTCGTACTATTAGCTTATCTATTAGCTATATATAAGGTGAACGCAGCGATTAATTGAAAGCTTCTGGGCTTATAATTGTAACAGTGTGTGGAGGGGAGGACTGCGTTGTCATTGTATAGCTACAAAGGAGAGCAGCTATATACGTGTGTGGGATGATAAAGTGTGGTAGCGATAGCCGTACCCAACTTGTATCGGAGTGGGTCTTGGCAAGGCCCAAACCGTTACAGAACAGAGTCGAAGACAGCCTGACTGACTGAGTTGCTCTTGTTGTAGGCGATTTGAAGCACCCAAAATGCACAGCCTGCATCGACGCTGGTAGTGATTGTGGATACTCCCGTAAACGCGGAAAACCGGGACCACCCAAGGGTTCTCGTCCACGAACCAGACAGCCGTTACCGAACTCTGGTGTGCCATTCTTCATACGAGTGTCTGTGACGCAGTGCTAAATCTCGGAATAGGTGGCTCTGTATCCCTTCGGAGCCTTTCATTGGCTGATGAACACGACGTCGCCTGCAAAGCACCCACAGATGGACTTGTTCTGTCCACTGATGATCCGGAGCTGGACCCAGACCTATCAGCACCAATATCATCGCTAAATGACTCGGATATCCTGGCTTTCTACCATTCGAAGCTCACCACTGAACAACGGCATGGACTGTACGTACCCCACAAAGATCTTCCCAATGAAAACTGCTAAAGTGACGATATCAGTGTTGAAAATTATATCGCCACAGTTAACACAGCTTTCCCACTGTTTCAATCAGAGTCATTGCTTGAGCACTTGGAAAATGGGACAATGTGCAGGGTATTGATGTCAAGTGTCTACGCCATCTCTGCTAAGCTCACAGGTAACCACTTATTCTACGGGATCATCGACATCGACGCCGCTTTGACTGGTTTGCTAAGCTCCGCAACAGTCGAAGTGGATGGTGTCGCCGATCCACAGGCACTCAACCAATGGCAAACGGCCTGCTTAATATCTTGGTACGGGCTACATCAATACCCTGGCAAAGGCGAGGCTCTTCGCATTGCGATCTTGATCCGAAAGGCATACCAGTACGGGCTACATCAGATTGACAGCGACGACAATCGAGCGTCTTTCGGGTGGGACCTTCTTAGTGAGGAGAAGCTCGAGTACTGGCGTCATGTGTGGTGGTGCCTCTACTTCTTGGATTGCTATGTGAGCTTTTCCAACGCTATTCCACACCAAGTTGAGAGTCAAAGCCAGCGAACAGCGCTTTGTCTGGATATATGCTCGCCCGAGCACATTCAGTATTCACGGGAGAAGGTGTTCCTGCCGTCGGATCCCGGCGGTCTTTGGAAGATGGTTCAGGATATCGCTGGCGCAAAGGAGAGGAAGGGCCTAAGCTTGCATATGGCGATTAGCACCCTTTTGAAAGACGTCCTCACAGCAAATCGTTTATATAAGCAAAATCCTTGCCAGTCGAATCGAGAGCGGATGTGTACTTTGGAGGACCACCTCGCTGCGCTTCAGTTGGCACTACCAACAAATTACTTGCGCTGTACACGAGATCTTCTTGGGGGAGAATCTCAAGCTGGCTATCACTCACGGCTGCTGATCTTGTTGAAGATATCCAGTATGCGTCTCGTACTGCGACTCCCATACCGTTCACTAGACACAGATGCGTGGGGAGCTCGGTGGGAGGAGAGCCTGGATATTTGCTATCGCATGGTGGCTCTACTCCAAAACTGGGATACCCAATATCTCCGAGCCGTCGACCCGGCATTATGCTTCGTCGGAATTTCCCTGCTTGTGTGTCTGCGTTTGCATAGTCTTTCCAGTGGCGTGTCGCATCCAGCACTGCTGGAACAGCTATCCCGCCGCAAGGATATCGTCCGATTGTTCCTTCAGCAATATGCAAAATTCTGGGCTTTGCCCCGACTATTCCTTGGTAATTGGCTAATCATATCGGTTGAGACTGTTTTATTGCTGACCATTCGACGCGCAGACTGTTATGAGGCTTTTGAACGGGGTATCACTGGGCCAATACATCCAGAAGATGTGGATCAGATCTTGAACCGATTCCAAGGCCCTTTCCTGCAGAAGTGGCTAAGCTACGTGCCTCTCGCTGTTCGAGAGAGCGCCAGCGAAGATGCCAGCTTGTCCTATCCAGAACCACCCAGTCAGCCTGCAGAACTGGATCTGTTCGGAGTGGAAGGGTCTGTCGACGTTCTTCAGTGGTGGGAAGATTTCGTAGTCTCGCAGGATTTGGTGTAGCAGTTGAAAACCTAAGGGTCAAATTCTCGAGGGGTCCAGGCGTTCCCGACGAGTGCGGGTAAAGGTTGGAGATCATCGGATGAGGGAAAGGAGACTCGCCGTTGCGGTGGAAGCTTGTACGAAGAAAAGTTGGCATGGTCTAGAACTAAGACTATCTATCTGGCTGGTCCACAGTGACATGTGAGCCTCCAATATCCTCTTGTACGTTTATACATGTTGCGAGCAGCGCGATAGTTGTGATATTATTCTTCTTCAGGCTGCGAACTAGTTCTTCGGTACGGTGACATCATCGCCGCGGCTAGGGGAGGGGTGGCTGAGGACCCTGCCAAGCTCTACAAAATATAGACGAGCAGCTCGCCAAGTGGTTCAGATCAGCGTGAACATATGGTCAAGATCGTAGATTAGCTCATAGACGAGCTTGGCTCGCCGTCTGACCACGGCGAGTTTTCGCGGTAGCTGTCGTGGGCCTGGGTGGTATCCTGCAAGTGGCTGACATGATCATTAGGCACAAGACCTCCGAGTCTGTAGAGCTAAGTTAGGTCTCAACGATGATTATCGCCAGATGCGCCAGCCTACCTGGCGACTGATCACTGCTACCTTTTGAACACTTCTCCGAACGTACGCACGGCAAAATCGGTGCATGTCCAAGAATTGGCCCCGAGGGTTCTCTAATCTCGAAGGTTCGTTCGAACGGAAACGCGAAGTCAATAGAAACATGCACTACTGGCTTCGATTACAGTCGAGTCGCTTCCATAGCGCCGACTACCTGCGGATCCGTAGGGCTAATGTAAGGGACCTGTAGGCGAGGTCATGCTCGGGGTCGAGATTGACAAGAAGACGTCCACTCAGGAGGCGTCGTGGAAGCCAGTTCCGGGCTACTTGCAAGTTTGCGCGGTTAATGTACGGAGTCCGCCCGGGCAGCAGCAGCGGATGGTCGGAAGTTCCGTGTAATTCGCTGGGGATTTGAGATAATTCCTGTGCAAAAATTACAATTCTTACCAAAAGCAGACAGTTTGCCACACCACGTGATTCGCTGAGAAATCAGGTACAGGCTTAAGCGACCGGGCCGTGGAGGTGGCGCAGCGGCTCTGAGTGGGCCTAGTGGAGACGGCGTTAAGAATTGGCTTGCAACCCAACATTGCTGTATTCGTCCGAGATCCAGGCTTTCATAAGGCTCAAGGCCATCGCCGATTGCTGTCCTTCACGGAGATCGATGTTGAAGATGCAATCGCAAAAGGACAGTCGTGCGACAACGTCTTGCACAGAGTGCCAGCGCCGTAAGCAAAAGGTTTGCTCCACCCCCGACTGGCCCTGCATCTACGACTCGAACTAACGGCAAGGCTAGTGCTCGCGAGAATGGCCCTGCAATCATTGCCAGGCGAGAAAGGTCCCCCATCTCTGCCAGTTCTCCGTCAAACGGGCCCAACAGGAATCTCCACCGGAGTCCGCTCGGTACGTTGATCGTTTTGTCTACCCCGCGATTGGCGGGACCTGGCGGTAACAGCGATCGCGCAGGGAGAGTTCGTCCAACAACGCCCAAGGCGTCAAGAGAAGTGCCCCAGAGTCTGCAGAGCCACAGTTTGTAAAGCAGAACGGCGAGCATGAGGTGCTCGAAGATGGACTGAAGGTTTGGGGTTACATGCCCGGCCACGTGCACTATAAGGTCGGGTCCAGCGAAGACGTCGTGAGTTACCTAATCGGAATATCGAAGATTGACAACTGACAAATCCAGAACGGCCCACGTAAGGATTCACCGACCGAAGTTCCAGCATCTGATGCCGTCCAGAAAGTATTGCAAGACATTCCTCCAAGGTCGATAACCGGTGAGCGCACTTGATCCGATACCAAGATTACTGCTAACTCGACACAGACGCCTTTGTCAACCATTTTTTGAGTGTAGTAAACTACCGCTACAGTGCTATATATGGACCGACTCTAGCGGAACAGTATGTGCAATGGTGGAACGACCGCAGTACCGGCAAACAGCTCTCGCCTGAGTTCACATGCCTGCTCTTGAGAATATGCGCATACTCTGTGCAATATCTAACACCATCGCTTCGCAAAATGATCGAGTTCGAGCTAGCCTGTACCTCACAAACACTCACGGAGCGTTTCTCCGACGCAGCAGAGGAACTCAGCCGGAGTTTCGAAGCCTCTAGAACAAGCATCGAGCGGGTGCAAGAACAGTTCCTGAAAGGCGCCTGGCTCAAATCAGAGTCGAAGATTGTCGAATCGTGGCATGCGCTTTCCCGCACAATTCGAGAGGCGCAAGAGTTGGGCATCGACAAGGATGCTGGCATTGAGGAGTTGTGCGAATTCGATATAGAGATCAGGCGACGAATCTGGACTCTGCTTTATATCTGGGATTGGTAAGTATGAAGCATGTATGCGAAGGCCAACTACTAAGATCCGATAGGCAAATGTCAGCGTGGCTCGGCCGACCGAACCTCATCGACCAGAAAAACCTCACATTCAAGTTCCCAAATTTGCGGCTCGATCAGTCAACCACAGAACCCAACCTTCTTTCTCCTTTCGCACATATGGCTCTTCAAGCAAATCTAGGACGGAGAGTCGCGACTGTCATGGGCGATGCGACCTCCAAATCCGAGCTTTCAGCTAAGAAGGTCTTGGCAATACAAAGCGAGTGCGAAAAGTTCATCGAGGAATTGCCGGCAATTTTTCGCTTCAAGGATCCGGACATATCGTTGGATGAGGCACATCCATACTTTGTTTTCCAGCGGCATCAGCTGCACTGCGTCATCTTCTTGACAATGCTGGACTTCCTCAAGACGTATCTTACCCGAGAACGGAGCGACAAGCTTACCGACCAAGACGACGAGTTTCGAAGGAAGGGCATAGAAATTTCCCTGCGTCTTCTCAAGGTTGCGCGTAGGCTTTTTGACCATGAGTTCCCGATCAACGCAAAGTTCCACATGGTCGTCTTCTGCATCTTCGATACCGCAACCTTGCTCTGTTCTGCGATTGTCCACGATCGCGAGCACGTGTTGCCTCATCGTGAGAACGTCATGGATGCCATCGATAGCTCGTTGGATATGCTGCATCAGCTCAGCCTTAGTACGAAGCTCGGTGCAACGTCCTACAACTTTCTCTTTAAGCTCGTAAAAGCCACACCGGAGCTTTCGCGACACTCTCCTATCAGCAAGCGACAAAGGCAGATGTCTCCGTCTACGCCACCTGTGCCTAAGGCGACACCACCTGCTCACGAATCGATACAAGTAGCTGTCATGCCTCCGCCCACGGCGCCAGCGCCTTTGGATGTGGTGGTTGAGCCGTCGGTTTCTGCCGCCGAGGCTATTTCGACCATGCCGATCTCGGATGATCTGTCGTTTGATATAGATCAATTTCTCGCGCAAAATCCATTTGGAACCGTCGGTGATCCCAACGCCGTTGACATGGGCGGCATGGAGCAGATATGGGATTGGCAAGACCTACACCTTGACGTTTATTCGCAAAATGGACCAAATATATGGGAGTCCATGGGACAAGGTTCCTGACGATAGTTCCTGACGATAGTTCCTGGCGTTTCCGGAGCTTTCAAGATCCTGGAGTGGTAGGTAGACCCTGGTGGTTTCTATGAGGCGGAGGCGTCCACGCATCGGAGAGGATAATATTGCATCGCATACGGAAGGTGGCCTTGAGGGAGGGGCGTAAATATGTAAGCAAAGAAGTCACTAGCCAAAGCTTGCATAGCCGACTATTAGGTCGCGAAAACCGTATACTCTAAAATACATATTAGTTTTACGTAATGCACATGTCAAGGTGCGAGTGATGCGATACCCATTTCATTTCCGATATTCATGTCGTCGCAACCAAAGTACACCACAAAATAAATTCTTGTCACTCCAAGAGCCACGAACGTGAAAGCGAAAAGCTCAGAATCAATTTTCTCTTTTCTAAATGGGCGGACGTCGCCATCTTTCAAGGGTTCGCGCCTTCCGAAATCCGTCGGGGCCCAGGTCGGATGCAACCACCACCATGCCCCGGGCTCGTCATGCATGCCAGGTAAAACCCGGAAAACGGCGATCTTTCTACACACCGATTCCGTGATAACTTGGAATGATTTTTGAGCCATGGAAAGGTTATTGATGCATTTTATTTGAGCTGGTCAGAGCGAGTGATGGCATAACTCAGCCGCCACGTCTGAGTCCGTCTCTTCGATTTCTTGGCGCATGTCTCGTAGGAATCTTGCACTTTGCGCTTTCCACCTGCAGCCCTGACCTTTTTCCTTTCGGTCACAGGATTTCCCGTTTCGGCTTTGGCGGTGTCCTCATTATCTGGCCTTGCCGGTAGCTTCAGTAACAAACGCGGGGTTCTAGCTGCGTGCTGGGGCGTGTGTGGTGACGGCGAAGGGCCCTGAGCATGTCGCTCCGTGTGCTTCACAGTCGCATTGGCAAGCTGGAGTAATTCGGCAGCAATTTCTGTGCGGCAACGTAACCATCTGCTCATGGCCCTCCTCATGCCCTTGCTCAGCTCCCTCTCTCAGTATGAATATCCTGCCAGATCTCCGCGTAGACATTTTGCGATCGAACCCAGTCTTGCAGCTCAGTCAAGTTATCGGCGTGCGTACCTAGCTCCGCGCATAGCTTCGAGAAGAATTCGAGGAGCCCGTCGTGTTTGGCGGCGAGAATGTCATGTTGTTGGGAGAGTCGACTGTATGAGCCGGAGAGAGTGATGAAGCGGTTTTCCAGAGTACAAAAGATCTTGCGCTACTTGCATGGAGTAGAATAAGATCGTTCTGGTTGTTGACAGCGTTCACCGCGGCTTCTGGATTGCCGTTTAACGAGGAATATGAGATGAAGGATGACATGGTTGTGGACGTGGTACGGACGGGTCGGCTGTGGATAATAAGCTATTCTGAAAAGCTGTTCGGCGGAGAGGCAGTGCGACTGGATGGAGAATGGCTGATCCCTAGTGAAGGTGGCGTTTGACCAGGCCCGAACGTGCCAGGACTGAGCTGCATGCTGGTAAGTGCAACTTCTTCATAGACATAATTCGCCAACCTCGACTTCCCTCCAATATGGAGGGTGAAGCTGATACATATTGAAGAGGAAGGACAAGTGCCTATGCCGATGAACCAGGTGTTGCGAAACAGATACCGGGTAGTCGCAACCATGATATAAGACTGCGGCATCAAAATTGTTGGAGTGAGTTGATATGCGGTACTAGAAATCGCTTGCATGATTGATACTATCCGATCCGAATAGCATTCCGATTACGCACTGCTAACAACCCAAGTCAGTTGCCACCTTCAAGGCTGCATAGTCGCCTGCCATGTAAGCAAGCGTTTTTTTCCACCGTGGATTGTGCTGAGCACAGCACATTGCTACCACAGTGCAGCATGTGAACTTGCGTTTTCTGGGCGTGGTCATACGAAGATATCAATTCGTAGGATGGCTGAACATCACATCGCAGCGTCGGTCAACGTCTTGCCGGTTACCATTCTCGCTTGTCTTCCTCTCGCTAAGTCGCCTTTCATCGTACAAGAAATCTTTGCATCGTCGATGGGAGTTGGTTGCAACGCGGCAGATTGCAAGAAAGAGGCGCTCTACGCGATGATCGATCGGTGCCTGGATGGCGACTTCATTCCTCGATTCGAACAGCTTTCATCGGAGTCGCCCGTCTATGGAAGTGTCGCGTGATATTGCATCCTTTCGACACGGTTCCTTCAAGCTAGATCCACATCCTTGGCTTTGTACCGTCTTGGCTACCATCTCCAGCTATCTATGGCCAGATGGATTATTAGCGTCAGATACCTGTGGAGTCAATAAAGGGTCCGATTTACCGCCATGGGTGCGGCAACGGTTCAACTGCAATGCATTCCTCTCGGTTCCTTTCCCTGCAAAAAGGAACAAAGTCTCCTGTCGCTGCTTTAGAGTGTCGATCTCTGCTCAAGGTTGGGATTCGGCCCTGCCCCCGGCTCCGGAGTCGAGCATTGCAGGAATGCCATACCTTATGTAGGCATGCGATGAAGACCAAAAAGCACCCCGCGCTTACTCTCGGTACATGGAATAATTGTTGAGATACGCTTGTTAGCGCTCGAAGTGGAGATGGACGGTTTCTTTACCCTTTTCGCGCGTGAAAAGCCTGAGAAACGTAAACGTAATGAGTACATCCTTAGTCGCGTTTCGGGACGCGGCAAAATTCCCTGGAGCCGCCACAGGCCAATCTCGCATCGAGGAAAAAGTTTGAACGACATGCGATGCGCCCTGGACATGTCGACAGACGCTCGCTCGTATTGACGTACTTGCAATCGCGCATTGGCAAATCCATCGAACCTACACTGTATGTCCGGGTGCTGTCATTGCGCATGAGGCGACAAGTGACAGAAACGCGCACGTCACCGTCTGAAAGCTACCTACAGCGCAGGCGAGTCGTTCGCCCACTAAACCCACGACTAAAGTATCGGAACGAACCACGGCGGTAATGCTCGCTGATCTTTGCGGTGAATGGCAGAGAAAAGTGATGGGCGTGGTGTTGGTCCCACCAGACTATACGTCACGGCGCGCCTGAAGAAGCGTTGCCTTGGCGCACCACACCGAAGACTCCACACCTTGCATCCGTCGCAAAAGGTGTTGACATGGGGTGGCTCCGGGATGAACTGGAGTATATGAGGGGCCGCTCTCCATCCTCGAGCTCGAGTTGGTACAACACTTGTTATCTGACTTTCCCGTGACCTCGTTGTTGCGGAAGCTTGCCATATCCAATACACAAGCTTTTCCAAGCCTCACAAGCCTTTAGCATTTCGTGCTTAGGTGAAGACGCCGTGACGGTTCGAGATACGCCCACGTCCACGTCGCCGCCAAACCCCAGCGACTCCCTCGAATCGACCTTTTGGTGAGGATTCGACCACCCAAAGCAGGATCATCCCAGTTGCGACTTCCCCACTGCACAACCCCTCTTGCTACCATTGCGCCAAACCCAAGCAACTTCCCCACTGCGATCCTTGATCTTCCAAGCAGCACTATCGTCACGCCAACATGACCCGGACTATCTTTATGAACCCTTTCAAAAAGCACAGTGTGGACGACTTCCCAGGTGTCCACGTGCCTCTTTATGAATCCACCCATCGCGGCTCTATTGCTCCTGACCACCAACGCAACTCTCTCACTCCCTCTGAAAAGGAAGCCAAAGACGACAAGCCCGCAGCCCCCGCCAGTGATGCATCAAGTGGTGTTGTTAACCATGGCATGACCCTAGCAGCACTCAAAGCAGAAATCGAATCCGATATCGCCGCATCGGGCACTGACACTCCTTATGACCGTACGTCTCGGCTTCGAACTGCCAGATTTCTTAGCCGTCAAATATGAGGAAGACTTACTAAACTCTGTCTAGGCAAGTCCAAGGTCATCAACAAGGCCCTGACTGACATGGGTATGGGCCGCTACCAGTGGCGGCTATTCGTTCTGGCTGGATGTGGATGGACAGCAGACAATCTGTGGTTGCAGGTCAGTCACGATCCCTGTCTGCCCATTTCACAGCTCACAAGTTTCCAGGGTGTTGCACTCACATTACCGCAACTCTCAGCTGAGTTTGGAGTCAGTGACACTGAGGTCCGCTACACCACTCTAGCACTGTTCCTGGGTCTTTGCATCGGCGCTTCGTTCTGGGGAACTGCGTCAGATATCGTCGGCCGCCGTATTGCATTCAACTTTACTCTTTTCCTCGCCGGTGTCTTTGGCCTTGCAGCAGGTGGCGGCCCCAACTGGATCGGCACATGCGCCCTTTATGCTTGCATTGGTCTTGGTGTCGGTGGCAATCTTCCAGTTGACGGAGCACTTTTCCTAGAGTTCCTGCCACAAGCCTCTGGAAATCTTCTTACGCTGCTCTCAGTTTTCTGGCCCGTCGGCAATCTGATTGCCTCGCTTCGTAAGTTATGCCAAATCGCGTTCAGATTCTGTTACTAACGATTGCAGTCGCTTGGGCTTTCATTCCCAACTTCTCATGCCCTTCGTCGACTCCCAACGGAGAGTGCCGTATGGCCGACAACTGGGGCTGGAGATATCTTATTCTCAGCCTCGGCGCTATCACATTCGCCATGTTCATCTCGCGCTTCTTCCTATTCCATCTCTACGAGTCCCCCAAGTTCTTGTTGTCTCGCGGTCGTCAGGCTGAGGCTGTAGCAACAGTCTACGGAATTGCGCACTGCAACAAGACTCACACATGGCTTACCGAAGATATCCTTAACCACATCGGCGGCGACCAGGAAGTGACTGCCGAAGATGTTAAGCTCAGCAACGTCGAGATCATCAAGCGCTCTATCAGCCGATTTTCTCTTAGCCGCTTCAAGATTCTGTTCCAGGATAAAAAAATGGGAATGACCACCGCTCTCCTGTGGTTCCAATGGACAACAATCGGCATGGCATACCCATTGTTCAACGCTTTCCTGCCGCAATATCTGGCCAACTCTGGCGGTGAAGTGCAAAACGACACCACTACTGTATACCGCAATTACGCTATCACTGCCATTGTTGGTGTTCCTGGATCGATTTTCGCATGCTTCTTTGTCGACATGAAGTACCTTGGTCGCAAGGGAACGATGGCCATCGCTACTGTTATCACTGGCGTTTTTGTCTTTCTCTTCACAATTTCTGGAGATGCAGACTTCCAGCTCGCCTTCACTTGTTTGGAAGCGTTTTTCCAGAACATTATGTACGGTGTACTGTACGCCTACACCCCGGAGGTCTTCCCCGCGCCAATCCGTGGTACTGGTACCGGAATCAGCAGTTTCCTGAACCGAGTTGCTGGACTCTGCGCGCCCATCGTGGCGATTTACGCTGGAGATAGCAACCCCAAGGCGCCCATCTACGCAAGCGGTGGATTGTTCATTGCTGCTTTCTTTAGCATGTTGGTGCTGCCGATTGAGACGAGAGGAAAACAGACTTTGTAGAAGATTGCTTCATATGGCGGCGGCCCTGAAGCTATATAGATCAGATGCGCAGTAATACGCTCCATGACATTATTCAACGATACCATGTTCATTACTTTCTACCTAAAATCGCCCCGATTGATCGCTGTCGTCGTTCATGTGATGACTTGCACCCTCTCGGCCACTGCGATTGCGGCTCTCCGACGACGCGCCATTGTGAAGCATAGCTAGATAGACTAAGTCATGCGGCCATACATGCTGTGCATGGACCTATCGGAACTCAGTACGACCGGCAACTCTGCCTCGGTCCGCACAGTTGACTCTATTAGGAACTTACGTGGACCCTTGACGTGGAGTTGTGTATCCCCAGATGACGGTGGTGAACGAATCGCGTCGAGGCACCGCGCTTTCGGAGGTCTTGGTTGTCCGGCTACGGATCCAACGGGGTGTACATTGTCCTGGCGCGGAGAGGGTGGTGCACGACTTTCTCCGGCTAGCTGCTGATCAAGATCTACGTGACATGCGCACCTAAGGTACAGCATTCCTTCCGAAGCTCGCAGGTGAAGGCGTCTAGTCAGAATAGGATCACCATGGCGAGACTGGCCTGTCGGAGCCAAGGCCGTTTCCCTTTGCGGTAAGGTGTGCGTAGAACAAAAAAGAAACTAGAGATCTGCCTCGGCAAAAAGACGCTGACGTAGTTCAAGGTCCGCCAACACGGACGGTGCAAAGACGACTACTCCAATCGCATCACGGTGAAAGACGGCCGTCAATATTCGGATGGTGGACGAAGCTGCTACCGGCGGGGTAGCGTGTGCAAGGTGTGGCGTCGCACGATGGAGGTCGAGAGACCGGAGGTATGTGTGTCTGGTACAAAGGGTGCGCTGTGGACACCGGGTCCCCTTTGGAAATGCCTATTTGTCTCCCCACTGACCTTTTGCAAGGGCTACGCTGTCTGGTTGACCGCTGAATCGTGTGACCGCTTTCGCGACACTGCACTTTTATACCCCGCCTGAGTAACATCTGCTCGCCCTTTCCGTATCGCGTACCTACTTCGGAACCTCTACTCCACAGTACGCCAGTCAGCAAATCGTCAGCCCGCCCGATATGATCGACTCTTACTTTGACGTCCTCGTCATCGGCAGCGGCCTCAGTGGCATCAACTCCGCCTATCGCATACAAGAATCGTTACCCAACGCTAAATTCGCCGTTCTCGAAGCACGACACGAACTCGGAGGAACATGGTCACAGTTCAAGTACCCAGGTGTGCGATCGGATTCCGACCTACACACCCTAGGCTTCAACTTCTACCCATGGCGCGCCAAGAATCCAATCGCCAGCGGCGAGAGCATCATGAGCTACCTGCAGGAAACGGCGCACAAGTTTGATCTGGACAAAAAGATTAGGTACAACCATAAAGTAATGGCGGCAGATTGGAGAAGTGACCAGCAGCGCTGGAGAGTGGATGTACGAGTCAGCAACGAGGTTGGTAGAGAGCCGCGGAGGGTCGTCTACTGGACCAAGTGGCTCATCATGGGCACTGGATACTATAACTACGACGAGCCTCTGAACGCCAACATTCCCGGCATGGACAAGTTCCAAGGAAAGATTGTGCATCCGCAATTCTGGCCTGAGAACCTCGACTACAAGGGCAAGAAGATGATTGTCATTGGTTCGGGCGCAACCACCGTTACACTGCTACCTGCGTTGGTGGACGGTGGTGTTGGCAGCGTAACCCAACTACAGAGAAGCCCGAGTTACATTATGAGTCTGCCGCAAGACGACGCAGCGTGGTTCGAGAAGTACGCTCCAGAGTGGTTTACGCTCCGATACAAGCGTGAGTCGCATGTCTCTGCATTATGTGATGGCTGCTAATATATTGTTCAGGCTTCATGTTCACCCTTATTCCGATCCTTCTTTACAAGCTGTGTATCTGGTTCCCCTCCATCGCTTCCAAATTCCTCGTCAAGAAAGCCGCCGCCCAGCTTCCACCCGACTTCCCCGTAGATCCACATTTCAAGCCTGGCTATAACCCATGGCAACAACGCATGTGTCTATGCCCTGATGGCGACTACTTTAAAGCTTTCAGCTCGGGCAAAGCGCACATTGTCACCGACACCATCAAGAACGTTGTCGCGGACGGCATTGAGTTGAACAGTGGAGAAAAGCTAGACGCAGACATTATCGTCACCGCCACCGGTCTCAACATGCGCTTCCTCGGCGGCATGGAGGCTACCGTCGACGGTAAGAAGGTCGATGTGTCTTCGCAATACATGTGGAGAAACAGCATGCTCACTTCCCTCCCCAACCTCGGCAACATTATCGGATACTGGAACGCTTCGTGGACTCTTGGCTCCGACACTGCATCGCGCCTTTTCGTTCGTCTAATCAAGCACCAGCAGAAACATGGATACACTAGTGTGATGCCCGTCATTGATGAGGATGCTAAGCAAAAGACGGTATCGGCCAGCCCGCTCAACAGCACCTATGTCAAGAACGCGATGAAGAAGATGCCAAATTGTGCTGATGCCGGACCGTGGAAGCCGAGAGACAATTGGTTCTCGGATAACTGGGGTATTGTCATGGGTAGCTTGGACGAAGGACTGAAGTGGGACAAGGTTGCTGTTGAGTAGTGGCTTATGAGCTGGTTTGTGATATCATCGATCTTCTGTGTTAATTCTTTATCGTTTGATACTTGATCATTATGGTATTTCACTCTGTGTTAAGCAATATCTAAGTATGTAAGCAAGGATACACACGAACTAATATCACGCTCCCACCCCTCTCCACCTCGCTCCTTCCCCAGTAGGATGACCCAACGTAAATACTCCTTCCTCACTCGAAAACTTGTCGCTCATAGCGGTGCTTTTGCTATGCTCGTTGTGGTTGGGCGAAGCGGCGATTTAGCACCTTGTGTACGCCTGTTATTTACTGGTGTGGCAATTCGAGCAGTTAAACAAACAAGTTAGACAAAAAGAAAGGCGAGGTCAGGCAATCGGAGAAGGCGCTTACGAGGGTACACGCAGCCAAAGCGAAGGTGAGTTAAAAAATACGTGGGTGGAGCATCGTCTGGTGGGCAAAAAGAAGGATTTGGTCACGAGGATGGGCCAAGAAGAAAGGCAAAAAGATGGACTTGCAGGGAATCGAACCCTGGACCACTCCCATGCTAAGGGAGTATTATACCACTAAACCACAAGCCCGAATTGCAAGCTTGTTGTTGCTTGCTTTGATGAAAAGAAGGAAGAAAAGTAGATATATAACCTACTTAAAAGGGGGAAGAGCGTTATTGAAATGGAATATGCATATTCCACAGGAAGGAGCGACCCGCATCTGAAATGGAGAATTTGATGAGATCCGACTGAATTTCTCTAGACTACTCCCAATCTCGTTAGCACACATTTCAGCCTTATTATTATACCACGGCGCAAGAGGGATGGGAAAAGAGGTGTGGTACGACGTTGTGTTCTATTTGCACATGCGAAAATTGGAGAAATCTTCGTCTCAAGAAAGGTTCAGAGGCTGGCTTTTGTATCCGCCCCATCTATTGACCTCTTCCTTTCCGCCACCCGTGTCTCCTTGCGTAGTTACCAACCCACAACCCTCATTCCTCCCCTGCTTCAGTCCCTCCCCAAAACCACAATCTCCCCTTCCGCCCCACTATCACTACTAACATACATCCTCCCCCACGCATCCACAGCCATACTCACCGGCCTAAAGCACCTTGTCGTCGAACAAGTCTCAACCTGTTCATTCCACAGCAAATCCCGCCACGCCCCCTTGGACGTATTCCTCGCTGCAGCCGGCCCAAACCCCTCGTCTCCATCGCTGGTAAACGGGACAGCAATTATCTTAAACCCAACGGGCGGACTACGATTCCAGCTCCCATGCAACGTAACATACAACGCAGAAAAGTCGCTATTGAACAGCGCGTCCAGCGGCGCAGAATGCGCGGGCAGCACTAGACGCGGCGGTACACTACGCTCCCTACACGTGTCATCGGCAAAGGTAGCATTGGGCTCCAGCACGAACTGATCGCCAACCTCGAACTTCTTATCCGCGATAGCCGACGGGGCGAAGACGGTGTAGCAAGTCGGATACCCGTACCAGCGCGTATTCTCCACTGCGGCATTGCCGAGGAAATTGATCTCATCCGCGGGGTTTTCGGTGTGGATGTCGATAGCGGAGCCGTTGATTGTGCGGTGGATGTCGTCGGACGAGTTTTCCACGCCCCAGAGAGAAGAGTCCGCGTCGAAGGCGAGGCCGACTTCGTTGCGCAGCCCGTAGCCCATCTGCTGGCCTGAGGTGCGGTACGAGTAGCCGTTGGCAGGCACCGCGCGCGTGTCGAAGACTTTGATGCATGAGCGTGCGGTTGCCGGGTCCAGCGATTCGTAGTCGAAGTTGCTGTTTGAACCGTGTGAGACGAGCAGGAGGTGCGGGTGTGCGGGGGGAATGGCTAGGGTACGCGTGACGTGACCTCTGCTGTCCATGCCTGTTACGATAGTCGTCGAATTCCCGGTCACCGCCATGAGTGAAGCGTCGTAGGGCCAGGCGTATACCGTGGTCGCGGAACTGGCGTACAGCGTCTTGCCATCGCGGCTGAGCACGATGCCGTGGTTGAGATTTCGCTGCGCAATGATCGTTTTGGGCGACGTGAGACATCCGTTTGGTGACACTTTGTGTGCGGTGATACCGAGGCCATTTTGGATTACGAGGAGGCTGCCCGAGGTGTCGAAGATGAGTCCTCGTGGTTGGATTAGACCTCCTGCTACCTTTGTAGCGCGCCATCCTTGGGCAATGTGCACTGGGAAGGCGAGGCTGGCAACGCCGACGCAAGATACAGGTGTGCCGGTCTGTATAGGTTCTACTGACGAGGAAGTAGTCGCCGTCGTACTCGTAGTGGTCGGCCTCACAGTCAACGATGAGCTCAACACCGGGGTACTACTTGAAGCTGGAGGAGCATCATCGACCAGATTTGCAGCCACCAAGCTATCAAACTCCGCATTGTGGCCCTGCGTCAAGTCAATCGTGTAATGGCCAAAAGAGCTATGCACGTTAAATGTCGACTGATTATTCGCCGGCTGCGCAGGTGGCCTATTCGACAAGCCATAAGCAAACTTCTGCGCGGTTGCATTCCCATCAATCGCCACTAAATTTCCATCCACATCGAGCCATTCAGAGCAACCCCTGCATCTTACAGTTAAACTCCAGTGTGTAGAATTATACCCAGTTCCCTTCACGTAAGAGTACTCGGCATCTGCATACGGCTGTGGCAAGCTCAGTCCACTACCAGCAGTCAGAAACATGGACATGGGACTTTTTGGCCTACGTACAAGGCCATCCTGGAGCTGTAGATGGATGTATTGGCCGCGCTGTTCATCCAGCCTACTGTGAGGGGCACATAGGGCATGGTGCCGCCCCAGCTAAAGCCCAGCCAGCCATTCTTGACGGGCGAAATAATCTGCAGAACCGTGTCGAAAGGCGGGGATTTAGCTGCTGGCAAAGCGATGCCCAGCGTGATGCCGTTGGCGCCAGTCCATCCGGCGTAGCATATCGACGTAACCGAATCGCAATATCTCTGCGTGCTTTGCGCGTGTCCTTGGGATTTTAGATTGGGCTGCGCAGTGCTAGGCTGGCTCACTTACCGATGCTCGCGAGGGTAGCAATCCCCGGTGAAAATGTGGACAACCTCATGGTAGGTGGTGGAGTAATGATTAGAGGCGCACGTCTCTCTCGGCTGGAGAATTTAAGACCTTATCATACATGTTTTTTTTTGGCTAAGTGACGCAATATGCGTCGCCTTCTGGTAGATTTCATCTGCATAGTTCAGGCACCAGAGCCGCAACCGCACGACCGACGGGGAGAAATGAGCCAGGTTCGTCGATACCATGTGGCGCAATGCACATCATACGACAATGGCGAATTTTTGCTAGTTTACACAGCAGCGGCTGTCCTGCGCTGCTCGTGCGATGTGGGCATTGTGGGGGGAGGTCGTGGAATGGTAGTGTGATTGCTGATGGAGACTTGGACTGGCCAAGTTGGATAAATGAAGCGGCGACTTTAGCCTCAGGAAGTCGAGACCACACAAATGAATATTACCGATACTACGGTACTTACGAATTTATGTGTACCCCGAAATGCCTCTACAGATGATAGCTACTTTTCTGACGGTCCGGCGGCCGAAGGAGGAAGTCTAGGGGAACGTGCTGGACCCCACATTTCCCCCCACAAGCGCCCTCTGATGCGAAACAACACTCAAGCAAGCCCCCGCCCAACCTTTTCCTCCATTCCTCAACCACACACCAACTATGCGCTGAGTATCCTCCACAAAGCTACAGTTTAGATCTAGTCCTATCAAGCTTAAGATCCCACCCTCTCATCCAGACCTCCAACTGCTCCCCATTAATTCTCTCCACATCAGGTAAAACGCCCAGCGCATTCGCATTCTCAAACACTCTACTTTCTTCCTCGCGCCCTTCGCCCGCCCCACGGAAAAAAGGATGCATCTTGAACTTGACCGGATCGAGCAAAGCCAGCCAGCCAGGAAGGTGAATCTCGTCTGCGACCAAGCCAAACTTATCCGTTAGAGTCTTGTATAGCACATTCCACGGCGCAGGATCGGGATGCATCATATTGTAGACCTTTGCTTCGGAGTCATCTCGCTGCGTGGCTGTGATGTTTGCGATGCCGGCGGCGAGAGTATCAACAGGAATCCAGTCTAGGGCGTTGATGTGGGTGGGCCAGTATCCCAGTCTTTGGCTTGTTTTGATGACTACAAAAAGCCAGCCTTGAATTGGCCAGTCGGTGGGCCCCGTGGCCGAACGCGATGGGCCGCCAATGTTGCCTGCGCGCACAATGGCGACGCGGAGACCATATTTGGCGTGGGCGTGGGCAAGGAGCTGCTCGGCTGCGTATTTGCTCTTGCCGTAACCGTTGTCTGTGACGCTCGCTTCATCCCAGGCAGGTGACTCTGGATAGAGCGGATGTGTGGGATGTTGTCGTGGCCACTCTGCGATTGAACATGTCGAAGACATGAAGGTTATTCGTGGTCGACGGGGGCTTGCTGTGCTTATCTCGATTGTGCTGCTTAGGGCATCAAGGAGTGGCTCGAAGCTTTTGAGTGGTATGCCCCAATTGGGGTTCCAGGCGTTGAACACTATTTCGTCGACGTCGGAGATGAGCTTGTGGTGTGCTTCGTTCAGGCCCAGGTTGGGTTTAGTGATGTCTGTGGTGATGAATTCCAAGCGGAGGCGACTATTCAGAACACTGCTGTCGATACGCTGTATAGCTGATGTAGTACGCTGATCGCCATCAATACTCCTGTTGAGACAGAGGATTCGAGAGTGACTGTGTTTGCGAAGCAGAGCGGCTACGATGTACGGGCCCAGAAATCCCGTTGAGCCAATGACGGCGATGTTTTGGGGTTGGGAGCTCGACATGTCGGGGGGTGGAGAGGCCATCTTGGAAGTGTATCTTCCAGCCAGTTTCAATGTAGGAACTGCGTTAAGAGATATTCCCGTGAGAATGATGGATCTACAGTACAAGCACAACAGAAGGCTAGCGTGTCATAGCTTCTCTGTGGTCATCAGTCTAACAAGCTATTCTCAATATCGTTAACCGCAAGGGCCGACCCGTTCTTGGTCCTTGTCTTGGAGACACGGTAAAGACATGTTGGTGCGTCATTTGGGCGCATGTCTTTGCCCTCTGTCCCATTAACGTCGTGGCCCACTACACACTCACCATCGAATTTGCTAGATTCTCGTGTTCGGCTTGGTACAGCTTGGAGTAGCTCGTGTGTGCGAACCACTCGGAATGGCTCTTATACGCCACGATTATTGATCACTGCGCAGCTACGATGCCCAGAATTTCGGTAACATATCAGTGTAGTTAGACGCAGTAGACTTACGGCGTGTCCGACCTACTAGTGCGCAAACTGCAAGTGGACTGAATCTGCTCACGATGGCCCACCTTCATGCCAGAGACGGCGTAGGCCGGCGCCTCCCGCCAGAATCGCCACATGCTGGGTAACACAAGCTTTTTCATCGAGTGTACCTGGAATGCCGTGGTAGTGCGTCGCATCCGAGCCATTTCGGCTGTTGAGGCGTAACAGAAGATGGTGTGAAGCCATAGGCTGTGGAGATCGGAACATCTCTCAAGCGGTGTTCCCATAAGCGTATGACAGCAGCTGAGAGGGTGCTTTTAACAAATGCCACTCCTCTAGCGGACATTCCTCACGAACTTGGCGCGTGGTAGTGTAGCAGGACCCAAATGGATGATCCTGACAACATGCTGTTGGGCGCGGTGTGGTGAAAAGCAAAAGCTGATCGGGGTAAGGTCGACCGAGGAATGGGTCAAAGCGGGTCCGCGACTTCTCCAGGACTCTACGACGTCTCCACTCCTTTGGATTTGCCGTTTCCGCCCCTTGCGTTGTTTCGCCTGGATTTGAATAGGTCGTGTGTGAAGTTCGAGTCAGCGATCAATGGAAGCAATGGACTGCGGTACGCGCCGCCTCTAGTCAGGGTCTTTCCCCACGTTCTCCGCACCTGGGATACCGAGGCTTCAACAACACCATGAAGATTGACCATGTTCATCCCTCAACCGTTATGCCATGTGTAAACATTGATTTCGCAGGGCGCAGCCATCTCCAAATACAGTGTCGTTATAATCCAGAATAATCACCACTCATCACCGTCCATCATGCCACTAGGCGAATACACCAACCTCCGCATCACACGCCACGACCGCATCTTCATCATCACACTCGCCAAAGCGCCCGAAAACCGTATCAACGTCGCCTTCGCCCAAGAAATTATCCGCGCACTACGCGACATTGAGCGCGAACTCGGTCCCGATTCCTCGGGCTGCGTGATAACGCAAGGCGCAGACGAGAAATTCTGGTGCACGGGACTGGACCTCGACGAAAGCGACACGAATCCCTTCGCCAACAGCGACGGCTTCTTTCCCTTGCTAGCCACGCTGCTAGACTACCCGTTCCCAACCATCGCTTTACTTACCGGACACACGTTTGGCGGAGCCTGTCCGTTTGCGCTGGCGCATGATTACCGGATTATGAATTCAAACCGGGGCTTTTTCTCTATGCCGCCGGTGGATCTGGGGTTGCATTTTCCAGGCATAGGATTCCTGCCGCGGTTGAAGCTTAGGCCACAGGTTGCGCGCAAGATGCTGCTTGAGGCGCATCGCTGGACGGGCAAGGAGGCGTGTGCGGATGGGATTGTGGATGAGATTGCCGAGCCCAAGGATATGCTGGACGTTGCGCTGAAGAAGGCGAGGGAAGTGCAGGGTAAGGCTAAGATGGGCGTGTATAGCGTGCTCAGAAATGAATTGTGGGGTGAGGCGGCGGAGAAGATACGTGGCATTTGTTATGTCCATGGGAAGAGAGTGACTGCGCCTGCAAAGGCCAAGATCTGAGAATCTATCTCATCTTGATTATGCTATACTTGTACCTTCGGTCGCGGGTACACGGTGCTCAAGCTAGCTGCGCTCATAATCGAGCGAACGTCCGTGAATACGACGACTGCCGAGCCGAAGAAGCCGTACAAGATGACGAGGCATGTCAGTGACCCCATCCGCACATCCAAGCCCAATAATCTCGCATGAGAAAGAAGAAAGAGAGCCGGAAAGAAGTACCCCAAGCCCATGGCCAGATTGCTAAAGCCATACGTCCAAAACGAACTCTTTCTGAGACTCCAGTCAATCCGCGACCTCACAACATAACGACGGTCCTAGTACGCACAGTGAGACATACGAGGAGTGAGCTAAGCGACGGTACATGTTTCCTTTCGTAGCCCACTTGAATAAACATTTGCTGCTGGTAGAAGAAAGCAGTAATTGCAATTTCAAATCGCGTTCCAGTGAGTCATAGCAATAGCAATTCCAATTCCAATTCAAGCATGAATATATACAGAATGAATCCCCAAACCATCAATTCAACATGCCCAACACGCCCCTCGAGTCCCCACTCTAAGCCCCACGAGCATACGGCTTGTGCTGGTAGGTAGGTTCAAGAGGCGGGTCAGCGTTCTTAACCAGCATCTGCACGTATTCGTCGAACCAAGCGCCAGCCGCAGGCGCACCTTCCAGACCACAGCGACCATCGCTTTCGCCACCAGGCTTGATCCAAACGATCGAGTCGACGTTTGTGTTGTTCTGAGGGGCACCAGGGCGCATTCCGAAACCAGCAGGCTCGACATTGCACCACTCGCCCCACTCCTCACGCGCACCGGGGAGCCCGACTCGGCCTTGGTCGATGATGAAGTTGGATGGCAGACCTGCAGCGGCCATGTACTCGCCGAGAGAAGTGGCGTAGTGGCTTTCGTCCCACGAGGGAGAGTACTCGGTGTAGTTCTCACGCACCTTGGCGCTGAACGGGTTGTAGTTGGACACGTTGGTAGCGTAACCCCGGATCTTGGCTAAGGGGTTGAGCTTCTTCGCCATGCCGACTACTCGCGCGAAGACTTCGGCTGTAAGCGGCAGGTTGTCGGCCCATCCCAGCCAGCCCCCATGGGCGGCATCCATGTACAAGTGAACGTTGGGGAATTGGAGTTTGGAAATGGCGTAAGCGATGCCTTCCTCGTAGATCGGAGTGGCTTGGGCACAGAAAGGGACGCCTTGGTTGGTGACGGCGTTGCCGAGAGAATCTGGCTCAAGCACAATGGCGAAATCGAGATCCTTGGCCCGAGAGACCAGCTTCGCGTATTCGTCGACGAATTCCGTCTTGTAGATTTCTAGCCCGTTGTTCTCGGAGCTGAGCTCACCGGCAGACTCGCCAGCAGAGCAGTCGCGATCAGGAAGGTTGTAAAGGACGAGGCCGACAATCATCTTCTTCCTTCCCTTTCTCTGCTTGCGAGCTTCTTCGATAGCAGTAGTGATTCCGCTGAGACCGTCGCGCGTAGTGATCCATGTGAAGGTAGAGATCTTCTGAGCAACAGTACGGGTGCGAGCTGCATTGAGAGTGTCGTTCTTTGCCTCGAAGGAAGCAATGGTCTGCTGAAGTTTCTGACCGTAGCTTTCGACAACATAGCGGTCTTTGCCAGTCCATGGGTTGACTGTGACATTGCTTGGGGGCGCAGGAGGTTTAGGCCCTGGGAGCATATGCGGTGGTGGTGGCGGCGGTGGAGCTGCAGATACAGCGCCAGCGAAAGCGGCCGTTGCCAATACGAATTGGGTGAGTTGGACCATGATGAAGGAGAGAGTTGAGGATGACTGAAGGGTCTGGAAGTTGTTGTCTACTACAACGAGTAGGTACCCAAGGTCTTTTATAGACGTTGCGAGGACAAAATGTAGTTGGAAACATGCACGCCACCATATGCCGTACCTCCAAGACGCTTGGTTAAGGTATGCCCTTACATTCGGCTTGCTGTCCTGAGACTTGATCAACGGTACCGTCGGCCCGCGGGATGAAGGTCATTACGTCTGAATAGGCCCAAGACTTGGTGAGAAGCATTAGTTTCTTGCGAGCAATGCGCCATGGCGTCCTTGCTACAGAGGTGCATCGCGAACCTTCCTTGAATTTCCTTTGGCGAATGCATCGAACGGTCGTTCGTCTCAGAGTAGAACGTTTTCCTGTTATTGGTATATTAGCCAAGACGACATGTACTGGGGTAAGATGCGGAAAGGCAATATATCTGCGGTGTTTACCCGGCTTGCTACCCCAGTTCCCCAGGCAGAACAAACCCTACGATGGGGTTCTTCATATGTTCGATTATGAAAGCTCACTGGAGATTGGTCGAAATTTTTGAGCTAGCACAGTCTATATTGTTCGGAGAGTGCAGTGGGGCTCTTGGATCATTTCGCACTGCAAGCGACCATGAATGCACTGAAGAGAAGATTCGCTGCATTTTCTAGCGCAATCCTGAGCGGCTGTACCCTGAGGCTGAGTTGGAAGTAGACACCGAGGAAGGACGAGATGCAGGTACGCCAGATATGGTAAAGATTGGAGTAGGAAGAGAATACTGCGTCCGCAGACATGCAGGCGCCCCGTCGTGAGGATGCTACAATTCCGTGGCGCGGAGCGTCTGCAATGCACTGCCCCGGCTGAGTGTCTAATACGCGAAAAGATTTGTCATGGCACTTGATGATTTCGCTGAACGTACAAGGAAGCAGAGTGTGACAAGCTACAATAATGGCAGATGACGCGATGTTAGGGCTGACTGAATGGTGAGGAGTTTCGGAAGGGAAAAAGGATGGCGTGGAAGGCAACGGGGCAACCCTTGCGCTTACGCAAGTCCAATCGGGAATAACCAAACGCGTCACAACCGCGACACCACATCAGGCGTCTTCATCGCGTAGACCTAGTCATTCCACCAGGGCAACGATGACTACACCAAAGCCATTGGAAACTGCAAGAAACTTGGTTGCAAAGGTCTCAAAACATGGATGGGACGCGCAAACGCCAACGAGACGACACCACTAACAGCGACTCAACACCTTCTAAAAGAGTCACTACAACCCTCGTTCCAACCCAAAAAGCCCTTACAGTCGCATCAGCATACCCGCCTCAAGGAACTCTCACAGCCACATTGGCATATCCACCTCAAGGATTTGTCACATCTACATTGCCATACTCACATCAGGGGATTCTTACAACCCCATTGCCATATTTGCGACGAAAGTGTCTGCGCTGGAGAACTTGTGCGATATCGGCGATTCGATATGCAGGAGCCAGGAGACCATCGGCAAGGAGTGTAGGAAGGTGTTTGCGTACGATGAGACGTTGCAGGATGCGTTGATTGATGTTTTAGATGCCATGGACGATGAGGAGTGTGAGAGGATGTGTGGGGTAAAAGTTCAAGTTAGTGAGGAGGATGGGGGTGGGGAGGAGAGAGGTTGAATAGGCTTGCGGATAGTTATTGTATTTTAGAGGGGTTAGGCGAGGTTGTTGAGAGGCTTGTTAGCGTGGAGGAAGAAGAGGAAGAGGAAGAGCAAGCTACCCCCTCAAATATCCCTCCATCACCTCCGCATACTCAGTCGGAAACTGCCAAAGATGGCCATGCGCCGAATCGGGAAAAGGCGCCAACCGCGCATCCTCCAACCTATGCTGCAGCACAACACTATTCTGCGTACCCATGAATAAATTCCTTTTCCCATTCGCGGAGGGAGAGCATAGTGAGATGATTGCTTGGTGCTCAGATAAAACATCACCTCCAAGGAACATAGACTAATAATAGTTCCAAGTCTAGGTATAAAAGACCCAGCGACAGGACGGCTCACTGCTAGAAACCATCACACGATGATAAAAGAGTGAAGGGAGTAGACTAATAGTGTTTCCTTATTACACAAACATATCTCGTCTGTCTAGATGATGATGCTTATTTATATGAATGGTCATTTCTATCGTGTATTGAAAAGAAAAGAAACAAATATGCTGCTTCATGGGGCGTCTAATGCTGATTTGGGAAAGCATGACTGCGAAGGAGGAAAAAGGGTATCTGCGCCTCCTCTTCCCATGCTTTTTCATAACGCCGTATATGGGTGTGAAAGATAAATTCAACTTTTGAAACCTTCAGACAAGTATAAAAACGCCGTAGCCGTGATGAATGAGAGACGTGGAAGAGAGTTGAGAGGGGTGATGATGATAATGATGATGATGATGAATGTACAACTGGGTGGAGTTGGATGTCGGTGGTGGCCGGGTGGTGACCAGGATATGAGTCAAGGCCTCAACTCGCAGCACTTGCGAGTCGACGCGTCGAGGAAAGATGAAAAGGAGGGAGTTGAGAACCCGTCTTCACGTGCAGTCTCAGATCTTAGCCTTCCTCAGGATCTGGCTGTCTTGTTGTGCCTGCTGCAGCTTGAGAATCTCGCGCTGCTCCTGGAAGACCTGTCGCGCCCTCTCGAGGACCATCTCGAAACCCTCCTTGCCCTTGGCGGCGTTTTGTTGGAAGCGCTCGACGGTGAACTGCTCAATGCTGTTCTTGATCTTTTGCCAGCCACCGCAGAGGGCCGTGATCTCAGCTCTTTGGGTAAAGGCAGTCTTGTCGGGTGATACGGCGACGGGCTGGTAGATGCAGGTTTCGCGTACGTTGAGGAGGTCTGACCATGTCATGTTCATGGAGCAGAGGGTGAGCTTCTTCGCGACGGGGTCGACGTAGGATGTCTCATAGACCATGGATGTGTCTTGGCCACCGAGGATGGTTTGTATCCATTTCGGTGTCGACTGGCGGCATGTGATGAGACGTTCAGTTCGCAGCTGTCATATGTTAGCTTCCTGCTCGCGAGAATGTGCCCCACTTTGCGATGGAAAAGTCGCGATGTTTCTAGCACGTGAAAGGAGTCACTTACGATTCCTGTGGCTGGGTCGACTGCGCGACTTAACGTGTCGACGGCGATGACATGAGGTGTCTTCTCGTTCCATGGGCCGTACTTTCGCCAGTTGCTCGTCGAAACCTCCTCCCAAGTGTAGTCGAAGTCTACCGTCTGCTGGAAGTACTTCATTGTGGTCGTGTGCCGGCGGTAATTGGAGTCGGTCTTGTTTCGTCTATGTGCGCTGTTTTACTGCGCGATTGTTCAGGTTCGTGAGGTTTGTGATGTGAATTTGACGAGCCTCGAGGCTTTGATGTGGGTTTATGGTGGGCTGGAGGATGTGAAGGGATGTAAAAGGTCTGGGAGGCTCGGTAAAGCGCAAAAGGAGGCCGTGCGCGATAAACGACGGCCGGGGG
>JARBXR010000214.1:0-30629 GCA_029100535.1 Stemphylium beticola | reverse complement strand
GCTACTCGCGGCCCAGCTCGTGGTACAGCGCTGCCAATATGAGCGAGTTGCAAGAGACAGACCCTAGTCACGAGTTTTAGGCAGACCTAGGACTAAGGATACTAGTTAATTAACTAGCGGTTTATAGATATAAGGCACTACCTCCTGTGCTAGAAGAGAGAGGGAGAAAGTAAGGAAGAGGGTAAGGTACTATAGTAGATATAGGAAAAGTAAGGAAATAGTAAGGCGTATATTAAAAAGTTTTACCTATAGCTTTAGAAGACAATAAAGCTATCTTTCTAAGAATATTATCTTAATAATAAGCTTTTACTTAGAGACTATTCTTAAGTAAGTCTCTAAGTAATAGAAGCAGCGTAAGTAGAGGAGGTACCTAATAGCGAAGACGAGGAGGCGAACGGTTCTAGCTTAGATGCGTTGGAGAGCATGCCGTCGTCTGCCAAACCCCCGCATATGATGACGCTGCGTGACTTGTTTAGCGCTGCATGCCTCTCGCCCTAGTTAGCCACAATACTATTGTAGAATGTACTAATTGGCCTCCGCCTCTATTTAGAATGCTAGCGGCGCTAGGCTGTGTGCCTCTTCTTGCGATAAGTTCTTGCGTTCGCGCGGGAATTTCAGTTATCGCGCAGCTGCTCGCTTACTAGCTTAGCGCGCTCTTGTTAGCTATTCAGGCTAGCGCCGTGACACTACAGTAAGAAAAGAGCATATCTTACAACAGAGCCTATCCAGCGGCGTCCCTAGATCTTTAATCGGGCAAGCTAGGGGCTCTAGAAGCTTAATTGCTTTCAAGTCGCTCTTAGCAAAGTGTCTAAATTGCTCTACAATCTCTCTTCGCAACGCAGCTAGTGTTGCGTAATATTCTAGCAGATACTTGTCGAGATTAACAACTCTAGTATAGTGTTTCTTATATATTAACACCCTAAAATTGTCTAAGAAGTAGAAAGTATTAAGTTTCTTAACTAATAAAAGCGCTAAATACTTTAATTACTATACCTAAGTAGAAATTGCATTTGTATAAAGTATTTTTATCTTCTAGCTACTAGTTATATACGCCTTATATAGCATACGCGTCTATACCTATAGTTGCCACATCAGCTTAGAACCCTTAATTCCCAATACAACTAACCTCTTGCATAACCGCCTCGAAACTTCCTCGTCTTCTAGTGAGCTATATTCTTCCTCGCCCTCCTCTTCTATTATAGTTAAAAGGTCTAGCGCGTATCTTGTGTCGCTATATTAGAACAGACCGACAACGGTCTTCTATGCCAGACAGCCGTACTAACACTATATTAATGGTCGCAGCTGCTAGTGTCCGTTAATTAACTTTTTCTATTTATTATAAAATTCTTAAGAAATGCTATAATTCCTATAACTACCCTACGCTTTAACTCTCTCTCTAAATATCGCTTCGCCTATTTAAAGAGATTGCTGCTTTACCCTACTCTAGCTACACTTACCTAAAGTATGATTAATTTTTAAACTATTTAGTCCCCGCTCTATACAGAATCTATACTTACTAATCTACTACTTTAATATATTTTACTAGCTTTATAATTTATTATTATTATTCTAACTCTACTTATATAGACACAGAAAGTCTTTAATTTTATACAGCTTCTTTACTACTATAGATACTAACCTTCTAAAATTAAAAGCTAATATAAGTAGTTTAAAGATAAATAGTAATCTTAAGACGCAATTATCGCGGAAACTAATATATTTTTTAAATTAGAATGCTACTCGATTTTGCGCTATAAAATCTATATTGTTTTTATCTTATAGTCGCTCTAATAAGTACTTCCTAAGAATTTAATTATTGTAAGTATAAAGTACTATAATTATATTTTTTACTATAGGCTTATTTTAGTATTTACTATTACTAAAGAGTAACCCCTTTAGAAGGTTTACCTAGTACTATTTTACTTTATTATTATCTACTTTATCTAACCTTATTCTAGTAATAATATCCCTATATAGGAAATTAGTTATTAAGTATAGGCTATAAGCTCTAATACTAGGTATAAGCTATAGAAGCTTTAGGCCTTCGAGCTAATTAAAAATCTTTTAATCCTTATTAGAGGTTTCTTATTATCTATAATATTTAAAGTTGTAGTCTAGTTCTAGCTCTCTAGTGCTTACGTAATATAGCTAGTAACTAATATTTATCTACTATATAAATACTTTCTTAATACTATATAAATAGTAGAGAGTATTAAAGTCTTTATTTACTTCTACTTCTTAGCTCTTTATATAAGCAGAGATTAGCTTTTTCTCCTTAAGCACACTATTACGCTTAAGAGGACTTAGGCGGCTAAAGATAGACACAGACCTAGACTAAAAGATTCTCAGAGTAGTTCTATAGAAGGCAGCTTTAGTTGCTGTGGCCTAAGGGCTATATCTAGTCTTATAATTGCTGCGTTAAAGCAATGCATAGTGGTCCTATAAGGGTGGATATTCTATGTGCTTCGTAGGGCTAGCAGTGCGGCGCCGTTTCGAAGGTCCGCAGTCTACAAATGACTAAACCCCTCGCTTTCATCTCTCTCCCATGTTAGAAGAGGCACTGATGTCAGTATGTTGCAGCTGCAAGAATTCGTGCCATTCGTTCGATGCCTATTCGTAAACGCGCAAGAGTGCGGGCTGGAGACTATTAAGAAAAGCGCTATCTAGTCTGTACGTCGTCCCTCTTTGCAGAGGACGATGCCCACTTTATTACGCGAATAACACGTTAATATCCGCTTCTTTACTCTTATTATTATATTAATTAAAGAGGTTTATAATTTATTTAACGTGCTTTTCTATAATTATAATTAAGAGCTATTAAAATACCTATACACCTATAGGAAATCTAAGCGTACTAATAGTCTACTTATAAAGTATTTTTAGTAGAATAGATATTTTTATAGGCTCCTTTAGTCTAACTAGAGAGGAAAATAAAAGCGTACTTTTAGCGTCTATATTATAGCAGATTTAGAATAGTATATAAGTAAAAGGCTAAATAAATACTAAATAGTAATATAGTATCTTACTAGGCTCTTTAGAAAGGAACTTAACTACTTAAAACTTACTATTAATTATATAGTAAGCCTTATAGTATTAACTAATTAGAGCTATTTTACTAGCGTAGATATGAACTCTATAAGACGTTAAAGCTCTATTATAATACTCTAAAGTAAAAAGCTTAGTTCCTTTTAAGACTTACCTACTAATAAGGTAGACTAATAGAACTAGAAAGTATATTAGTTGCTCGTATTAATTAAGGTAGCGGCGGACCGCGACTAAATCCTAATTGTTATCTGTTATTAGGCTATTTATAGTCGCCAGGTATACTCTTCTAGAAAGCTTAAGGTACGCTTCTTCTAGACTATTAGCAGAATTAGCTACAAACAAGTAGCTAAGGGTGGTATTAGACAGCCTGGCGCGGATGCGTGTTAGATCAGACTTAGGACACTAGTCGTATATTATTTGCCTGCAGACAGCTGTCGTATAATTAATAGTGTTGTGGCTAATCTTTTAAAACTAATCTATAGATAAGTCTACTCTAGCCTAAGATACTATGTTAGCGTCGTGACTCCAGGTTACCTGGAAGGCTGGCGCATCAGATCGACTGATCACTCGTCTATAGCTGCGTAGGCTCAGAAACTCGTCTATTAGCGCCTGTAATCTGAGGCACATCTTAGCTCTGCGCACTCTGTTAAGCTGTTCTAACTAATTGTACTAGGGCCGCGCTAGCCATCCTATATACTAGTGTGCGAAGCGAGGAAGGGTAGACTTAATAATACGTAGTTAGCTATAGTAGATTAACGCTAATAACTTTAATATATAATTTAAAGATCTCTTAAAAATTAAACTATTAATTAAAATTCTAAGTATACTACTAAAATATATAAGAAGAGTAGAGAAAGAGTTACTATTTTTATATTCTTTAGTTACGAGGAAGTACCTAAAGCGCAGCATTAAATCTTCTAGCGCTGCTTTAAGCCTCAAGCCCTTCTCTCTTTCTATCGTTATTATGGCCTTATCTTCCCTTAAGCCGCTAACGGGCCTGTCTTATAGAGAGCTCTTAAAACGCCTTACTATAGACCTTTAGTTACTAGACGCTTCCTTAAGCTTATAGTCTAATATATTAGCCTTAAATTTACTTAGATCTTATTTAAGCTAGCTTCTAAGTAAGAATTTGCTACTATTAGAAATTATAGAAGTCTTATTACTATCTACTTTATCCTTATCTAAAGCTTCTATAACTTTCTATATTATTAAGAGATATCTTACTATTATTTTTTAGTTATTAATCTTATATACCTCTTCTATAGAGTGTAAAGACTACGCATTATTATTCTATACTTAGGCGAGGGCTTAATATTTGCTTTCTATTAGGGTTCTTTTCGCTAGTTATTACTTTACTTTCTTACTTATTCTCTATAGATAGAAGTAAAAGTATATGCATCTTTTTATTAGCCTTTAATAGCTATAAGAAGTACTCTTACGCCTAACTAACTTAAATAGGGCCTTGTATAGTTGATCGACGAACTAGCTGCGTAGCCAGCATCGCATTAATACGTCCGTATGTCGAATAGTGTCTGCATACTGGTCAAAGACACAACCTAGAGTAGTAATTATAAGCACTAGCCTTTACTCGTCTACTTTGTAGCTGTAGAGATCGGCACTATTTAAGGTGCCTAGTAATAGGCCGTAATCCGCGACCTGAGGCATCTGTGCTAATTTCATAAGAAATAATCGGTCAGCATCGGCGAACGTTTTAGCCTATCCCGTGCGCCGCATCTAGTTCGTATTAAGAGCCATGTCAGCGTTACCACTGTTAGTAGCAGATGCTTTGTGGCGAGCCAACAGACGGTCCCGCTCTTTGCGATGTAATGCCTCTAACCGAGAGAGTCGCGGCACAGAGTCTTGGAGCAAGCTGTCGTCAAGAGCCAGCGCGATCGAGGACTCCGGCTTCACGATCTAGTATCTGGCAGCACTGTGCTATCCCTAGCTTTGCAGCGATAGACCGCTGACTACGTGGTTATAGAGCTATATTAGTGATTTTCGCTTTACTCTATAGTTCTTAGATAAGTGGCGACTTAGTACTTTATAGCTAGTAGTTTTTAGAGAGTAGTGCCTGCAGGCAATGCTAGGCTATACCTGGAGATGCGGGTGCGGAGTAGATCTATCTAGGCGAAGGCGCAAGGCTTCTAGTCCTAAGAAAGTGGAAGGGCGCAATAGGCGCCTTAGCTCTTTTATAGTCAATTTAGGCATGTTATACTTCTTAGTAAAGTAGTTTGCAATAATAGCTAGAGAATTACTAAGCGCAAATCTATAAGTATAATAGATAATAACTAGCTCTAGCTTATTTATAAAGAGCCCATATTTTGCGAGATATTCTCTAATATTTTTAAGATAATAATTCTTATTAGGTATTACTATAGTAATTCTCTTATATTAATAATAGAATAATAAACAAAAGAGCGAAGAACAAGATAGTACAGCAGCGCATGCGAGAAAGCGCTGGCAGAAGACGCTGCACGGCGTCGGGATGCAGTCGTGAAGTGGTTTTTGAGGGGGTTGGCTAGAGCGGCGATCGCAATTCCCTGAAAGGGTTTAGTTTTGGAATAGGGGGTGTTCCGTGTCAGCATACTTGAGTAGAAGTTATTTTGCTATTACTATTTACTGCCTACTCCTTTCCTGAGCTTCCGCTAGTTTCTCCCCTTACTTCAAGCTTAGCAAGGCTAGTGTCTAGCGCTCTAGGAGGTAATGCAAGTGCTGCCCTCAGTAACTGCGTGTCCTACGTCGCTTGCTGCTTCCGTATCGCACAGTTGTTGGAGGGAAGCTTCTTTGTCTACACAGGCTAATGTGATTGGGTGCCCTGGCCCAAGAGACCTGGTGTAGCCAGAAATGGCTCTTTGGTAGAAAGTGAGAGCTTCGTCGTACCGGCGTAAATGGCCTAGTAGACAGGCAAGGTAGTATACGATGGCCAGCGTGTCCGGGTGGTCCTCTCCCAGTACCATCTTTCTTCCTTCAAGCGCCCGCCGATACATCGACTCGGCCGCCTCGCTCTTCCCTTGGTGCCGCAGCATATTCGCCAGGTTGCTCAAGCTGGCCAGTGTGTCTGGGTGCTTCTCCCCAAGCACCCTCGCGCTCATAGCCGTAACTTGCATGGCAAGCTCTTCGCCCGCCTGCCACCGGCCTTGGTTCCCGTACTTCAATGCCAGGCCGCCCATGCTGGTCAGCGTGTCAGAACGCTCCTCCCCAAGTACCCTTTTACTTATCTCCATCACCTGCACATCCAGCTCTTCGGCCTCCTTCCATCGGCTTTGGCCGCGAAATGCCAACGCCAGGTCGACCATGCTGTCCAACGTGTCTGGATGGTCCTCCCCAAGCACCCTTTTTCTTGTCTCCATCACTTGCACTTCCAGCTCTTCAGCCTCCTTCCATCGTCCTTGATTCTTGTACGTTGACGCCAGGTTGACCGTGCTCTTCAGAGTGGAAGGATGTCCCTCTCCAAGCACACTCTTTCTTGTCTCTATCACTTGCACCTCCAGCTTTTCAGCCTCCTTCCATCGTCCTTGATTCTTGTACGTCAACGCCAGTTTGTCCATGCTGATTAGTGTGTTTGGGTGGTTCACTCCTAACACCCTAACTGCAATAAGATTCACTTCTGCTTGCAGCTCTTCAGCCTCCTTCCAGCGGCCTTGGGCGCAGAATGTCGATGCCAGGTAGAGCAGGCTGGCCAGCGTGTCCGAATGCTCCTCCCCAAGTGCCCTTTTACTTATCTCCATCACCTGCACATCCAGCTCTTCGGCCTCCTTCCATCGGCTTTGGCCGCGAAATGCCAACGCCAGGTCGACCATGCTGTCCAACGTGTCTGGATGGTCCTCCCCAAGCACCCTTTTTCTTGTCTCCATCACTTGCACTTCCAGCTCTTCAGCCTCCTTCCATCGTCCTTGATTCTTGTACGTTGACGCCAGGTTGACCATGCTCTTCAGAGTGGAAGGATGTCCCTCTCCAAGCACCCTTTTTCTTGTCTCCATCACTTGCACTTCCAGCTCTTCCGCCTCCTTCCACCGGTCTTGGCCGCAAAAAGCCAACGCCAGGCTGGCCATACTGGTCAGTGTGTAAGGATGCACCTCCCCGAGTACCCTCTTTCTTGTCTCCATGACCTGCACCTCCAGCTCTTCCGCCTCCTTCCATCGGTTTTTATTCCTATACATTGACGCCAGGCTAGACATTCTGGTCAACCTGGTGTCACCGTCATCCTCCCCAAGAACCCTTGAACTCGTTTCCATCGATTGCACGTCCATCCTGCTTGTCAACGCTGGGCCAGTTACGAATAGAAATATACAGACCCGGCCTGATCGGCAACCAAAGGCGATTTTAGTGCACTCATCTGATATGAACACGGCGGATTTCCTAATCCTATAATCGGGAGGTAACCAGAGCACGGGTTTTGCGTCTTTCAAAACCCATGCGTTGTCTGCGCTGAGGCTGTATCCTAGCCATTGTGCCGGTGTTGTGTTGACGTCCTCTTCCGATTGTGATGTCATAGGGTCATGAACTCCGATAGTGCCAATCTCGGAGTAAATGAGTGTGCCGGTAGAGTCGGGCAAGAGAGATGCTAATCTTTTGCCTGCTTCGAAGGTACTGAGACACGCGCCCGTAGCCACGTCCCAGACCTTAACTGTCCCGTTCCCTGACTCCGACACGATGCGCCGCCCATTCGCCGAGATAGTTGCCGAGTCAACGCCAGATTGATGACCCTTGAGCGTTAGAGTGCATATTCCAGTAACCGCGTCCCACATCTTGACAGTCTCGTCATCTGATGCAGAGATAATGTACCGCCCGTCGGTCGAGAAGGCCGCCGAATTCACACTGTTTTCATGGCCTTCAAGTGTAAGGAGGCATGCACCAGAAACCATGTCCCATATCTTAGCAGTTCCATCAAACGACGCTGACACGATGCGCTGCCCGTCCGCCGCAATGGCTACCGACGCGATGTTGAAAGATTCAGGGTCCTTGAGCGTTACAAGGCACGTGCCTCGAGCCGTATCCCAGATCTTGGCAGTCCCATCATATGATGCAGAAGCAACAAGCCGCCCGTCTGTCGAGAAGGTCGCTGAACTGACAGAGTGTGTGTGGCTCTCAAGCGTTGAAACGCATGCTCCTGTGGCTACATCCCAGATCTTAATAGTCTTATCAGAGGATGCCGACACAATGCTCTGCTCATCTGCCGAGAACGCTGCTGAGTTAACGCAGTGTTCATGACCCTGAAGGGTCTTAAGGCACACGCCGGTACCTGTATCCCAGATCTTGATTGTCTTATCAGAGGATGCTGACACAATGCGTTGCCTATCTGCCGAGAAGGCCGCTGAGTTAACGTAGTGTTCATGACCCTGAAGGGTCTTGAGGCACACGCCGGTACTTGTATCCCAGATCTTGATAGTGCTGTCCTGCGAAGCTGAGACGACAAGCTGCCCGTCTGTCGAGAAAGCCGCTGTGTTGACACTAAGTTGATGACCCTGAAGGGTCTTGAGGCACTTGTAAGTAGTTGTATCCCAGATCTTAATAGTGCTGTCCTGCGAAGCTGAGACGATAAGCTGCCCGTCTGTCGAGAAAGCCGCTGTGTTGACGCTGAGTTCATGACCTTCAAGCGTCACATGATACTCGTCCATAGCCTCACTCCAGAAGATATTGACAGTCCTGTCTTGCAATCCAGAGACGATACGCCGGCCATCCGGCGAGAACGCGGCAGAGTTAACGTATTGATCATAACCCTCAAGTGTCTCAAGACATTCGCCTGTAGCCACGTCCCAGATCTTAGCGGTTCCGTCCCACGAAGCCGAGACCACATGCCGCCCGTCCCCCGAGAAAGCCGCTTCGTTGACGTTGCAGCCATGGCCCCTTAGCGTTACAAGGCACGTGCCTCGAGCCGCATCCCAGATCTTGGCAGTCCCATCATATGATGCAGAAACAACAAGCCGCCCGTCTGTCGAGAAGGTCGCTGAATTGACAGAGTGTGTGTGGCTCTCAAGCGTCGAAACGCATGCTCCTGTGACTACATCCCAGATCTTAATAGTCTTATCAGAGGATGCTGACACAATGCGCTGCTCATCTGCCGAGAAGGTCGCTGAACTGACAGAGTGTGTGTGTCCCCTAAGCGTCGTAACGCACACTGCTGTGGCTACATCCCAGATCTTGATTGTCTTATCAGAGGATGCTGACACAATGCGTTGCCTATCTGCCGAGAGCGCTGCTGAGTTAACGCAGTGTTCATGACCCTGAAGGGTCTTAAGGCACACGCCGGTACCTGTATCCCAGATCTTGATTGTCTTATCAGAGGATGCTGACACAATGCGTTGCCTATCTGCCGAGAAGGCCGCTGAGTTAACGTAGTGTTCATGACCCTGAAGGGTCTTGAGGCACACGCCGGTACTTGTATCCCAGATCTTGATAGTGCTGTCCTGCGAAGCTGAGACGACAAGCTGCCCGTCTGTCGAGAAAGCCGCTGTGTTGACGCTGAGTTGATGACCTTCAAGTGTCAGATCGTCTTTATGCATTGCCACGCTGAAGATCTCGATTGTCTTGTCCTGCGACGCCGCGATAATACGCAGCCCGTCCGGCGAGAAGGTAGCCGAGTTAAAATGGCTTCCATAGCCCTCAAATGTCTCAAGACGTTCGCCTGTAGCCACATTCCAGATCTTAGCGCCCCCGTCCCATGACACTGAGACAACATGCTGCCCGTTCGCCGAGAAAGCAGCTGCATTGACCTTGTATTGATGACCCTTAAGCGTTGCCAGACACGTGCCCATAGTAGTATCCCAGATCTTGACGGTGTTGTCCCAGGACAACGAGACGATACGCGTTTCATCTGGTGAGAAGGCAGCCATCTTGACATCGGATTGATGACCCCGGAGTGTTGCAATGCATGCACTTGTAGCCACTTCCCATATCTTGATAGTGTGGTCATTTGATGCTGAGATAACGCGGCAGCCGTCCGCTGAAAAAATCGCCAAGGAAATCCAACTTTCATGGCCCTCAAGCGTTGACAGACAAATACCTGAAGTTGTGTCCCAGATCTTGATAGTTTTATCTGCTGATGCTGAGACAATGCGTCTCCCATCTGCCGAAAAGACAATTGATTCAATCCAACTCTGATGCTCCTCAAGTGTCTCGATGCACGCGTCCGTAGCGACATCCCAGACTTTGATGGTTTTGTCACGCGACGCCGAGACGATGCGCCGTCCGTCCTCCGAGAAGGCCGCTGAATCAACAATATGCTGATGACCTTTGAGGGTTGCAATGCATACGCCCTTAGCCACATCCCATATTTTGACGGTATAGTCCCACGACGCCGAGACAACACGTTGCCCATCCTTTGAGAAGGCCGCCGAGCTGACATTGTGTTTGTGGCCTTTGAGTGTCGCGATGCATGCAAGAGTAACTGCGTCCCAGATCTTGACGGTATAATCATACGACGCCGAGACGATACGCCGCTCGTCGTTTGAGAAGGCTGCGTAGTTGACACGTTTGTCGTGGCCCTTAAGCGTTGCAACGCATGCGCGAGTGGCAGCATCCCAGATTTTGATAGTGTTATCCATCGATGCCGAGAGTACACATCGCCCGTCCCTTGAGAATACTGCTGAAATGACATTAGAGTGATGACCCTCAAGCGTTGCAACGCACACGCCTGTAGCTGCATCCCAGATCTTGACCGTCTTATCATTTGATGCCGAGACAATAAGCCGCTCGTCCTCTGAGAAGGTCACTGAGCTAACGAATCCATTGGTCTTGAACGTCTCTGTGCATGTGCCTGTAGCAATATCCCAGATCTTGACAGTCTTATCCATCGAGGCTGAGATGATGCGCCGCTCGTCTGGAGAGAAGGCAGCTGACTCGACATTGGATTGATGGCCCTCGAGCGTCGCGATGCAAGTGCCTGTAGTCGCATCCCAAATCTTGATGGTGCTGTCCACCGACGCGGAGACGATTCGCTGCCCGTCTGCAGAGAAGGCCGCCGTTACGACATTTGATCGATGCCCCTCGAGCGTTGCGAGACAAGGGCTCCATTGGCTTGCGGCCTTTGTTACGCACTGCATCCACCTTGGCTGCTCATCGAAGAAAATTTGCTTCATCAAGCTCTTTTCCGGGCTGAATATGAGTGCTGAGGCGTATGTCTGAAGGGGATTATTCTCGATTGCTAGCAGAAACGTTTGGAGAAAGCGATACGCGTCTATGGCCACTTCGTGCAAGCGAGATACTCCGGACTGCTATACGCGATGTTAGCCTCACATAAAGAACGGTGAAAGTGCGTGCTAACCTGCAAATACTTCGTGAGTTTCTTCAACGAAAGGATGCCCTTGGGCACGCTTTTAAGTAAACTCAACGACTCAAGCCAAAAGAGGAACTTGCTTTGTAGGAATGTGTGTAAACACCCATCGTCTTGCACATCATTGTCTCTTCCCGGTACTTTCCCCGACTCTATCAGGTGGTTGACCCAGTTGACACAAGAGTATGCTATTGTTGCGAGTGGATCGGGTGCTGGCCGTGGGACATCCTCCATGTGGTATCCAAGGTCGCTTAGTTGATAGATGTCGCGCTTCAGTATCCGTGACATAGCTTCAAGGGACCTAGAGAAGACCTGATCGTGTATTTGTGCTTGTCCTCTCGGGAAAATGATGGCTGATTGCGTGTCAACTAAGAAGTCCTTAGCTGACTGGTGTACAAAATAGATGGTCTCTCCTCCCACGGTAAGGAATGAGCCACATTCGCAGATGATTTCCTCCACTGAGTTCTCAAAGCCCTCCAACTGTCTGGCGAGGACACTAAGTTCCTTTAGCGTGATTGGCCGATACAGAAGCGCAATTGTCGCCAGAACCTCTTTGTAAAGCTCAGCATGGACTGATTTGAGGATCTGCTCCATCATTCGCTCGTATAAATTGTCCAGTCCTTGCGGGAACGAGCGCAGCGTTGGCATAACGTTCCATGGTTTCGTTTTGCTGAGGTCATTGCACACCAATGCTACCCATAGGAAGGTGTCGCTTGCATTTGATCTTAAGTACTCCAACACTGCGTCCTGGGTGTCCTTGTCGAATCCTTTCTTTCGTGCCAAATCCGACACCTTATGCTCGATAAAGATGCGGACAGCCGTCGACACGGACGGTGCGTTCAGCTCAAGACTCAGCCTCACGTTGTGCCTTGCGTGCCGCAGTTTCTCTTCGATGTCTGGCGAGTGACGGTTAGAGACAATCCACTTGACGCGAGGAGAGGTAGATGTCTGCTCTACAACAAAGTCGAGCAGGTCTTGTAAGCCGGTAACGCACTCGTCGAGCGCGTCAACAACAAAGTATGTAGTGCTCAAGCTTGGGTCTCGTAGCACATCTGCAAAGATCTCTGTCAAGGCAACCCACGCGTTGATATCCTCAAACATGCTCTTGCCTGCATGGTCGTACGTTTTGCGGATGTGCGTGGTAAGGGCTGGCTGCTGATCGACGAGCATGTATAGCAGCCCTCGCAGCACAGCAGTGGCGCTGTTCATCTGCGAGTCGGTGGCCTGGCAGAAAAAGTAGCACACACGGGCTATCCTAGCAGTAGTCTTCTGCAGCTCGTCAATGATGCCGCAGAGCAGCATTGTTTTGCCCTTACCAGGATCGCCCCCGACCCACAGGAGCTGGCTCTGGGGGTCGCTGTGCCATTTCTGGAAGCTGATGTTGTCGAAGACCCAGCGGTATGATCCCTCCAGCAAACCTCCCTTGGTGTTCTCGATGCGCTGCTTGTCGTGTCGTGGATCAGTTAGTCTCAGATCCCTGCGGCACTGCAGGGAGGGGTCGGGCGAGTCGCTATAAACGTTGCCTAGGATGTTAAAAGAGTTGCCGTCTGTTCTGATGTTAGAGTACTGGACTGTACTAGCCTGCATTGGGACAGCCACCGCATTGCTGCTAGGGCGGTGTGGTGATGTGGTGGAGTTCATAGCGCTTCGCAATCTATTGCGATAGTCTGTCTGGTCAGCTATGCGGTACGTTTCTAGCCTGTAGCAAGCTTGAAGACAAATGACCTACAAATTTTTATACCGACGAGGTTTGAGCTGTGCCGCTCGCTTGCTTACCAAGCTTGGGTGAGCCGTAACCGCCGTGGCTGTACCATTATCGTCGTTTCGGAGATTTAACTTCTTCGACCCGCTTTTGTTGGCCAATCACTTGCTGCAATTCACGCTCCTTCATACATTCGCTCAGCCAAACGGATGGTTATGAGGAACAGGGATCCTCGCAGTTGTCGACGTGGACAGCGATATGACCACAATATTCCATCCTTCTGGGCGTAATCAGAGGCGCACAGGGCAATTGTTGCAACCGCCCGTTGTTGCAAATGGTGTTGGAGAGGATCCGTGACGGCCACGATAACGAGAAACGCAGCGATCAACAGGGGTCGCCGCCTCCCCAACCTAGCGGATTCGCCGATTTTGGAACCCTGTATGGGCCGCCTGTGTGCGGCGTGGCGGACCTCTATTAGTGAGACAGTTTCACAAGGACGCGCTGTTGAAACAGCTCCGGGCCAACCGACACATTACCTAGGAGAATTGCAGGCCTTCTTGTACGACGAATTTGACCTAAACGTGTCGACAAGAACTATCTGGAAGACATTAAAGAAGCTCGGATAGAGCAGAAAGGGGGCTTCAAAAGCTGCTGACAAACGTAACAGTGCCCCGAGGCGGATTCTTCTGGCGCGCTGCCAGCAGGTCTACACCTCTAAGCAGGACGTCTGCCTCGAGTGGAACGCCAGTAACGAGTGTACGGCCTATAGAAAGTATTTTTGGTTGCCCATAAACATGCTTGTAGACGCTGCATACTCAGCGCGTCGCTCAGAGAGATGGAGCCTTCTGGATGCCATGCATGAGGGCAGGTACATGAACCAACAGAGTCCTGCCCTACTGCAACCCATGGCCGGGAAAACGCTCAATGAAATTGCCTGATAACGCGACAGCCTATCCTTCGGCAAGGCTGCAGTGGGTTTGCCGAGAGTAGAGGTGTAGTGGGGCTTGTAACGTGCCCGTGCGCAGTGTGCCCTGCAGAACACCACATGCCCAATCTCAAAATGAGGCTGTACAGCACCAGACAATAGCTCAATACTGATAGAAGTATAGCGTTGTGCTAATTAGATACTTACGATCAACTTATACTATCTATATTTTTGTGGGAGGTTGACGTTGCGGCCACGTGAGGTAACTTTGGCTGGAGTAGTAGATAGCTCATCTCCAGCTTGAACACTAGCGTGAGCAGCGCTAGCGCCTTTTTTACGCTTATTACTTGGTGAGACTACTTTTAAGGTTTTACGCTTGCGTCGTTGAGCTTGTTAGATAGATTTTTTCTGGCGTTGAGCTTCAACTTTGCGCGCGCGTTTAGCTGCTTTCTCAGCTCTCTCCTGCTCCCTGTCGTCCTTGAGCCTCTGCCTTTCCACACGCTTCTCCTCAAGCTCAAGTTGACGCTGCAGTCGAGCCTCCTTGCGCTGCTTCTTCGCCCGTGCTTTTTGGAGTTTCTTCTCCATCTCATCTCGCTCCCGCACTACTTCTCTAGCTCGAGCTTCACGCAGCTTGCGAGGAGACCAGTAGACGGCGCCACCGTGATACTCCTGGCGCTGTTGAAGGTCAAGAGCTTTACTCTTCTTCTTATGCTTCCGTTTGTGTTAAAGAGCCTCTTTTAGACCCTCTACTTTATACTTTAAAAACTTATTTAAAATAGAGAAATAATAAACGCTTAAGCGCAGCTTCCTTACCTTATACTGATAGCTATTAGTAACAGCAGCTTAAACTAATTAATTAAGCTTTCTCCAATTATTATTAGAGAGCCCTAATGATGAGCTTCTTCCAGCTTCTGGCGTGCTGGCAAATCTACGGAGGATAACGTTAGCGTCCATCGGCTGGTTGGTTGGTTGGTTGGTATTCATTTTTCGTCTAGTTAATGGAGATTAAGTCCACCATCTCGCCTCCCGAAGAGCATATACGACGTGCTAAGCTATAGAATTACAATACTACTGCACTACCTTAGAAAGCATTTCTTGCCTGCGCGGGCATTGCTACCATTTCAGAGATACAGCCCCCCTTCTAATTGGGGAGACTGAGCTATGTTGTAACGGTTTGGACCTTGCTAAGATCCACTCTAGTACAAGTTAGGTACGGCTATCGCTACCACACTATATCATCCCACACACGTATATAGCTGCTCTCCTTCGTAGCTATACAATGACAGCGCAGTCCTCCCCCTCTCCTTACACTGTTATAGTTATGAGCCTGGAAGCCTTTAATTAAATCGCTGCGTTCACCTAATATATAGCTAACAGATAAGCTATTAGTATAACAATACTTAATACTAGGAGTATATTTAGCTAGGTAGTTATAGCAACTTAAGAGCACAAAATGTAGGTAATAAGAGCGTTAGTTACCCTCTAAAAGCTAGACGACTGGTCGAAATAGCTATTCACGAGGAAGATCTCCGCAGACCAGAATAGTCTATAGGAATACGTTAATCTAGATCTTTCGCTAGAGAGGCTAAAGAGGCTAGAAGACAAGAGACTAAAAGAACTAGAAGTAAGGAGATTTAGAACTCCTCTTCTAGATAAGCAGATTAATATCCTAGACTTAATAGCAATAGAGCTCGCTATATATAACGCCTAGACTAGATAATTTAATCGCGATAAAGCTAAGTAGCTTATAAAGGAGAAAGCTCTCTAAAACCTAAGCCTAGAGATTATATAGATAATTAACGTTAAATACCTAGACCTAATTCTTAATTACGCAGACGCGTATAGCCAGCTGAGAACGCTGAAGAAGCACCTCTGTCCATCGATCGGAGAGAGGAATCACCAGCTTAGAGCTCGGTACAGAGCAGTCTGTACGAGGCCAAAGACGGCCAATTTAGACACTTGGTTCGACGAGTGGGTGACGATCACCCGACTCCTCACGGAGGCCAAGATGCCGGAGACGACCGGCAACAGAGCGCAGGAAGAGTTTATCCTGTTAATTAGAGGCCTAGACGATAGCTGGGCAGCTACCTAACTATAGGACCTTATCAAGAAGGAATAGAATAATAAAGAATTTCCGCTAATTACTAATTTAATCGCGGAGTTTAGGTCGTACTACTAATATATACGTCTAATCGCGTTAGGACTTAGAACCTTTGCTATACTTAAAGTAGTAGGTAGTAGTAATAGCTAAGAATCTAGTACACGCTTAGGACTATAGATACTAAGGTGTCTAGATAGAGAAAACTATAAATTTAATAATTACCTATACGTTAACTAGTTAGTTTAGATAAAAGGCTAGAAGCTAAATAAAGTAATCTAGAATAAGTTTATAGAGCTTAGAGACAGCCCTATAATAAATTTTAATAGCGAACGTACTAAGAGCTACAGAGCGGGGCCTTAAGAAGAAGATAAAGCCGCAGGCTGAGGTCCAGAGCTCGTCCATTATCAGTATGGACGATGGACAGCCAGCGCGGGATAAGCCACACGTCAATGCGGTGCTGCAGACTGCAGCAGCTACAGGACAATCTGCTCCACCGCTGCTCACGAGGTGGATACTCGATCCTGGTTCAAACTGCCACGTCACAAATACAAGAGGAGCTGACTAGATAATAACTAAGAGAGGTAGACCTTCCGACTGTGTATACGCTAGTAGTGTCCTAGCTTAAGTCGAAGAGTGGGGTAAGACGTATATACAAGTCAAGACTCCGACTAGAGAAGGACAGATGAAGCTCACGTGGGTGGCGTACATCCCTGGCTTCTTCACGAGCGTCGTTGGTCTGTCACGGAGCCGATCTCTCGGTATCCACTTTGACTCAGGCAGGGACTGTCTGTACCAGAAGAAGGCCTCGAACGTAGTCTGTCTACTTCAGTACAGAGATGGCCACTGGCTCGTCGATGTGGAGAAAGATCAGAAAGCTGAGCCGGATCTACTCTCTGTATACGCGACACGATACACCAAGCCCTCAAAGGAACCAAGGAAAGATCTTAGCGTTAGTCAGGAGACAGCGCACTAGATATTTAGTTATATTAGCTAAAAAGTAGTTAGGCACCTAAACTATTAGGTGCTTAGTATTAATATTAAAGAGTAGTTAATAGCTCTAATATAGATAGACTGTAAAGTCTGTATAGAGATAAAGCTTTATAATTTTATAAGTAGAAGAGCTTAAACTAAGCTAGCTAATCGTCTATTCTACTAAATAGGTATAGACCTAGTACAGCTAAGAGAAAGAAATGAGCGCTGCTATAATAGAGACCTATAGATGCTCTACGCAGTGTGTTAGTATAGTAAGTAGCATAAGGTATACTGCCTGGCAGACAAAAGCTTAGGCACCCTTAAGCGCACAGTAATGCGTCTACTAGCTAAGATTAAACGCCAGTTCGGCGCTGCTGTAGTAGTCGTAAGGCTCGATAGTGAGCGCGGCTACAGCGAGTTGCTATATGTGCTTAGAGATCTCGGCATCGCCGTAGAGCCCCGAGCTGAGTACACAGAGGAGCAGAACGGCCTATTAGAACAGGCTGGAAAGATGATCGTGATCCGAGCGAGAGCGATCAGGATCGACGGGCGACTGCCAATGGAGCTATCGAATGAGTGCTGCCTAGTGGCAGTCTACCTGCTTAATAGAACACCCGTGGAATCACTGGGATGGAAGACTCCGTACGAAGTCGTACGTGGAAAGAAGCCGTCGGCAGCTCACCTTAATGTTGTGGGAGCCCGAGCCTACGTGCTAAATAACAAACTAAAGCGTAGAGAGAAGCTCAAATCTCGCGCGCTAATTAGATAGCTAGTTAGATACAACTCTACGAATATATATAGAGTATAGATGCTAGCATTAGAATAAGTCTTTAGGACAAGAGACGTTGTCTTTATATCTAATAATAAGATAGAGCCTATCTACCTAGATTAACAGACTCTAAGAGAGGTAGTAACGACACTAGAAATTCTAGAACTACTAGAAGAGACTAACTAGAAGATCGAACTACTCCTATAGTCGGCACAGGAAGGCTAGAGTAGTCTAAGTCAGTCTGAGCGAGCCGCTCAAACCAACCAAGCCAAGGATGCGCCTCGCCCGTTGCCAACGCCAGAGAGCACTCCAGACCAGACGACTCAGCAGGAGCCGGAGCCGGAGTCTGAGCCTGAGCCCGAGCCTGAGCCAGAAGCAGTCGAGATGCCGCGAGGCTGGGAGCCTATACTAACTGAAGCGGAGGCACCAGATCGACGATCAAATAACGCTCCAAGACGCGAAGAGATCAGCAGTCAGCTTAGTGAATCGAACGTCTTAACAGGGAAGAGACAGAGGCAGAGAAAGACGCTAGGCACATACTTCGTCGCTTTCGCTGCAGCACTTCAGCCACTAGAGCCACAGAAATCACGGCTACATAGAGACCAGCTTCCGCCTCCTCCAAAGAGATGGAGAGACCTAGAGAAGCACCCTTTTGGACAGGAATTTAAAGCAGCAGCAGCTAAGGAGTTTAAGAGCTGTTAAGGGAAGGGTTGCTTCAAGACTAGGTCGGTCGCAGAGGCTAACAGCTATAGGCAAGGCTAGATACTACCCCTAATGTGGGTATTTACGTACAAGTTTAATGAAGACGGACTTCTGTATAAGTACAAGGCTCGGCTTGTTGTGAGAGGAGATCTCCAGGAGGACTGGGGAGACACGTACGCAGCCACGCTGGCCGCGCGAGTGTTCAGATTTCTCATGGCTCTCACGGCAGCCTTTGGCTTGAAAGCATATCAGTATGATGTGCTGAACGCGTTTCTGAACGCGCCGCTCGATAAGCCAGTCTTGGTGCAGACACCAGAGCCGTACGTAGAGCAGCTAGGCAAGCTCCTAGAGCTTAAGAGAGCTCTGTATGGGCTGAAAGACGCGCCTCTTCTCTGGTATAAGCACCTGAAAGAGACGATAATTAAGCTAGGTCTAGAACCAGTCAAGGACGTTCCTTGCTTATTTATTAATAAGAGACTGATAGTCTTCTTCTATATTAACAACATTATAGTACTCGTATATCTAGATTATATAGATAATTACTAGCGATTTAAAAGAGAATTTAAAGCTGTATACAACCTAAGAAAGCTTAGAGAGTTTAAGTAGTTTCTAGAAATTAGAGTTCTAAGAGACTAGATAGCTAGAACGATCTAGCTAATCTAGGACTTATTTATTAAGAAGGTAGTTAATAAGTTTAACTTAGAGTAAAAGTTAGGGGGGAGATATCTAGCAGTTCCGCTTATAGAGAACTCTCTAGCCTAGTTAATAGAGAAGACAAATCACTAACGCACGCAGCCGTACTAGCAGCTAGTCGGATCGCTAGCGTACATATCGACATTTACGAGACCTAATGTGGCGCGAGCACACTTAGTGCTAGCACAGCACCTACAGAACCCTGGACAGAAGCACCTATCGGCGGCGAATCACGTCTGGAGATACCTGTATGGAACCAGACACCTGGCGATCAGAGCCAGCTAGCAGATAGCTGAGAGCTCGTCCTACGTCTGGGACAAGTCTCTCTTCTATGGAGCATCTGATGCAGCGTTTGCTGATGATGTAGAAAGTCGTCGATTATCTTATGGATACTTGTTCAAGCTCTATGGGATGCCTATCGACTGGAAGGCTACCCGCCAGAGATTAGTCACGAAATTGACTACAGAGGCTGAGCTAATAGCTCTATTAGCAACAGGAGGAGTGTTAGGGTATTGCGTGCAGGAAGAATTGAAGGATTGAACTGAGGTTCTATTGTATGTTGCTATGAACAATGTATATAGTAGGAGAGCGGTGAGGCGCAGAGCAGCGGTCAGGTGTACTACGTGGTACAGCAGTGGAAACATGAAACTGTGATACGTGATACAAGAGAAAAGACTCCAAAACCGTGACAAGGAGAGATGGAATGGTGGACCCGGGTCTTCCAGCATATCAAGTTCGACCCAGAGGTTCAACCAACGATCTACTGCGACAACGAGCAGACAGTCGGGATCGTTAAGAAGGAAGACGAACGGCTTCACACGAAGCTAAGGCATGTAGACACCCATCAGATGTAGGTAAGACAGGAGGTACAGGGAGGAAGGCTCTATATAGAGTGGTGTCCTATAGCAGAGATGCCTGCAGATAGACTCACAAAGTCCCTTATAAGGCAGAAACACACTAAGTTTGTGCAGTAGCTAGGGCTTAAGAATGTTCGCTAGCTCTTTACTACTTAGATTAACACACTAGAACTAATAGAGCTATAGTACTAGTACTAGCTAGCTTTGTTAATTATAGTAGCTAGGGGGGAGTGTAATAGTTTAGACCTTACTAAGATCCACTCTAGTACAAGTTAGGTACGGCTATCGCTACCACACTTTATCATCCCACACACGTATATAGCTGCTCTCCTTCGTAGCTATACAATGACAGCGCAGTCCTCCCCCTCTCCTCACACCGTTACATATGTAAGTACATTAAGGAGATTTCCTCGCATTTTGAGGCCTCTATGTGCCGAGAGAGAGAGAGAGAGTGTGTGTGTAGGGGAGAAGGGGAGAGGAAAAGAGAGGTGGTGAGTATTGCAGCTGTTGTGCTGAACCTAGTTCTGCTAGGTGCTGCATTGCCTGTTACTGTTGCAGGGTAGGAAGAGCTACCTGGGACAGATCTTAGTGTAGTACTGTGTGAGTTGGATGAAGGCTTCAAAGGCCTCTAGATCCCCTATCAGGGCCGCAGTATACGCTAGGCCGTCGGCTTGGCTAGATGGCGGTGTAGGTGGTCGGAGTGGCCATCGGCCAAAGGCCCCTAGGGTCTTGCGGCAGAGCGCGAGGTGCTCTGGCGTCTTGTCGCGCCCGCATGAGCAGGCGAGGTTCGCATCTTTGTGGTTATACTTTCGATGATACCAGGTGATGGGAGATGGTTGTGGTGAGCGAACTTGTTGTATTGGTGGGGCTATGGAAGCTGCAATATGAAGGAGCAGAAAGACGCTAGGCCTAGAGTGGACGCGCTAACCGCGCCCACCTCGAACACACCCCCTCTGCGAGTGAATACTATACACCCCCTATTCTAGCTGTGAAAGTAAACACTATTTACAAAGTACTATATTGTGACAATAGCGTTATAACTAATTATAAGGTAAGGCTTAAAGCCTAAGTAATAGCTTAGACTTATATAGGCTAATTTAGTAGAGGAATTAGTTATAGGTAACGCCTTTAAGAGGCTTTATAAGCCTGTCTGCGGCTATATTCTTTATACTAATGTATTAGAGTTACAGATATCTATCGCGTACCCTATTCTTAATATAGTAGTAGTAGATATCAACGTGCTTAGTGCGCTTATAGTGACCCTTAGCTTCGACAAGTTAAAGTAAGGGCTAGTTATCACTATAGAGCTTAATAGGATAGACGTCTTTACTAATATAACTAACTTATTAGAGGAGGCAGGCGAGCTATATAGCTTCTTTAGCAGCGTATATAAGTCTAATATACTTAGCTTTAGTTATAGAGGTCGTAACAAGCTTCTATTTACACAAGCGGTGATAGATAGTACTACTAGCGAACTTAAAGAGATAGCCCGACGTAAACTTATAGTCCTTAGCGTCCGCAAACAAGGCATCGCTGTAGGCGTAAAGGCCAAGATTGGTGGTTTTGCTGTAGACGTCGAAGTCGAGCTCACCAACAGGGGCAGCGAACCGCATAACGAGGTCCTTAGTTGTGTAGAGATAGTCGAGCACCTGCAGCGCGTATTGATGATAGAGCTCGGTTGGGTTGCTTATCGCGCGCGCAAGGTAGCTGACTGCAAAAGCGATGTCTGTCCGAAGCTGCGACGCTGGGTACAGCAGCTTGCCGATGAGAGACTGATAACGCTGTGTAAGTTGTGCTAGAGCGACGTCTTCCTTGGCTCTTAGACGTAGCTTAAGCGCCTTTAGATCGAGTAGATAATAACGGCGCGGGGCCTTATTGTAGTTAAAGTTGTGACCTAGCTTATTAATATATAACTCTATAGAGAGCTCTATAATACGCTTAGTGCAGTCGCGATAGATTTATATACTAAGGTAATAGGCTATTAGTCTAAGATTATAATACTTAAATTTGCTAGATAGCTGCGCCTTAAGCGCTGCTATCTTAGCTATAGTTTGCGTAATTATGACGAGGTCGTTAACGTACGCAAAGATAATGTTACTAGTGGTGTTAATAAACACATAAGGGTTAGCCTCTATGGGGTGATAGTCTATAGTGGCAAGGTAGCGAGCAAGCTCTTGGTACTATAGTCGCGGTGAGCGACGCGGTCCATACAGAGCCTTGCCGAGTTTAACGATACGTCTGTCTGGCAGACGGATCCAGATGTGTTCATCGTCGTCCAAGCTGCCATTTAAGAAAGCAGTAACTACGTTAGCTTAATTACACTCTAAGTCAAGCGCAGTGACAAGGGCGAGGATAACTTTTAGCGTCGTTGAGCGCGCGACTGCGGCGTATGTTTCGCGCCAGAAATTAGTGCTCTAGTAGTTACTATAGACAATAAGGCGGGCCCTAAGCCTTATAAGCTTACTAGCCTTGTTAAACTTATACTTATATACCTATTTAGTAGGCAAGGCGAAGGTGCCAGCAGGCATAGTAACTGCGTCCGTCTATATGCTATTATTGTCGTGAGCCTTATACTCCTCCTCCTTAGCATATATCTATCTATTCTTATACTTATATATTATAGCTTACTTATAGGACATAGGCTTAGATAGAAGTTCTATACTATTATTTAGATAGGTACTTAGCGCCTTAGTAAGAGCTTAAGCGAATACGCAGATAATAATAAGAGGTATACTATTAATATTAATTATAATTACTATAGCCTTTACTAAAGGCCTATAGACACGCTTTATATATATAATAAAGCGCTTATCTAAATTAATAGCGATATTATAGTAATAAAGTGCCTTAATAGGATTATCCTAAGAACTATTATAATAACCTTTATTAAGTAAATTACTTTTAATTAGATTATTAAAGTTATAGTTTTAACCTACTTTAGGTAGCTATAGGACGTCTAACTTATGTATAATTAAGATCTCGTCCTTACCCCTAGCCTATAGGACCAGCGAGCTTAATTCGGGTGACGGCGGTATTAGCTTAGGCGACGGACTAGGCGATGGGATCGTGATCTGGAGACCTGTCGGCGCGGGCGTTGAGTTGTTGTTGACGTCGGTGATCTCACGAAGTGGCGCGGCAATCCACTTAACGCTGCTCGTACGAGTCACCTTCTTAGTGTCAGGATCCCACATGAGGTAGATCTGAGAGCCTTCGCGGCCGACAAAGTATTGCTTCGTGGCGCGGGGCGAGAACTTATCGCCTTAGGCGCGACGCTGTTTAGGAATATAGACCCAGCCTGGCTCGCTAAACTTACGTAGGGCGTAGAGGTTAGGGACTAGGTTTAGGATGTTTATAAACTCTAGCAGCAGCTGTCGCGGCGTCTTGCCGGTTGTGATAGCCGTCATTGGGCAGTGATTCATGATCTCGATGGCGTAGCGCGAGGCGTACGGCCACATGTTCTTGGGGATATAGGGAGCTCCTACTATTATAAGACGCGTACACGCCTTACCTAATTAGTTACTAGACTCCGCAACTCTATTTTAATAAGCTATATACATTATAGATAGCTTAAAGACTATACTAGCTATTATAAGATTAGTCTTAGTAGCCTAGTTAATTAGTATAGTATTATTATCAACGTGGACGATAGCTACGTTGACGCTGTGCTGCACCTTAACTATGCGCAGAAAGCGCAGGAGCGACGAAGTAGAGTCTAACTTGTGCTTTATTATATCGATCTATCGATACCGCGTAAAGTCGTTAGTGTAGATAATCTAATAGCGCCCCTTACTGTTACCTAAGGGCTATAGAGGCCCAACAATGTTAATATAGATACGCTAGAATAGGCGGGTCACTTAGTTTAGTTTAACTTGCGAGATTTGCTTATATAAGTTACTTAAAAAGTAAACCTCGCATATATATAAGTTGCGATCGCTAAGCTCTAAACTATTAATAGTTATAATAAGCTTTTTTAGGTTAGTAATATTAGCGTAACTAAATAGCTTATAGAGGTTAGCGAGAGACACTTTACGCGTAAATATAATATAGCTATTAGGATAAAGTAAGTTAGTAGTTAGAAATATAAAAGCTTAAGCTGCCTTAAGCTTATTCTTAGTCTATAGGATATTTAGAATACTATTAATCTTAGGCGTATAGGCGACCTCCTACTAGTCTTATTAATAGTATATCTTCTTATGCTAGCTATAATAGTAAAGTTCTTTAGCGCGGATCTTAGAGTATAATATAATTAAAATAAATATATCTAGAGCATATAGAATATTACTAAATTTAGTATAATTAATAGTGCTATTAGCGCAGAATAGGTCTATTGCGATAGAACCTATACTAATTACTTTTATAACTCTAGCTCTAGTTTTAATACTAAAATATATACTAACTAGTTTCTATTTAATAAACTTAGAGAGGTTATTATAGATATAATCTATCGCGCTAGTATTAATAATAGTGCGGTCCTTATAGACGATGCGACTAGCAAATCGCATAGCTTACTCAGAGACCTCAGCTACCTTTTCTGACAATACGGCGAGCGAGAACGCGAACGAGTCGCTGCCGCCGCCTCTCGTGGCCTGTGTCGATATGGTCGCCGCGGCTGTCGAGTTATTGTTGTTTCCTTGCTGCCTCTCACGCCACCAAGCTGGGGCAAGGCTAGGGTTTTTGATCCAGCAATTGGCGCCTCCGCCAACGTGAGTGCGACCGCAGGTACAAGCTACTTTGGGCGGTTGGGGCGCCTGAGTCTGCGTAGGTGTAGGCGGCGGGGTGTTGTTAGGCGCAGGCTTGCTGCCGCCCTGTCCGCTGTTGCTTGTGTTATTGCCACCTCGACCGCGATTGCGGCCGTGACTACCTCCTCCTCGTGGGAGGTCTCTGCTATTTTGGTTGTTTGTCTCGGTGTCGCTTTTGTGTGCGGACTAAGTCTTCTTGTTGGCTGCAAATGCGGCTGCCTTGACTAGATCGTCCCGTCGAGCTTCGTCGTTGAGCTTATGAATAACTGCATCTAGCGTGGTGCTCTTGTCTGACCGGAGATCGCGGCGTATAGTGCGCGCGTAGTTAGGGTAGGAGTCTTAGATAGCGAGGATAAACTAGTAGAGGATACCCTTCTCTAAGAGGTTTAGCTTAAAATCTTTAAATTTATTTAGAGCTGCGCAAAACTTATTAGTAAATTTAATAGTATTAGAATAGTTAGTATAACGCAGTTAAAAGAAATTAGCCTACGCGGAGTAGGCCTTGTTAAGGCCTTCTTTCTTATATTGTCGTGAGATCTCTGCGTACTAGCCAGCGGCTGTGTCTAAGCCGGCGATAGCGTTATATACTTCGCGGGAAAGACTCTAGAGGAAGGTTATATTAAGGGCAGCGTCACATTTATTCTAGTGTCAGATACGCTCCTCTTACTTATTAGCTACCTATTTAATAGCGCTGTTAATCGTCTATTAACTAGAGTTAACCGCGGCGCGATAGGTTAGCTTATCCTAATTATTATTATTATTAATATTAATTGTAGACATATTAAGTGGTTCTGCGTCTAGGATCTAGCTAACGCGCGATAGTAGGTCTAGCTTAGTCCTTACGCTGCTAAGAATATTAGTTATATTATGTAGCTTTGCGTATATAACAACGGCGGCGTCCTATTTCCAGAAGTTCAAGCTATTGGCTTCGAGCTTTGGGACGATCGTCGACGCGTCGTAGATACCTATGACGTGTGGTGTGAGAAGGAAGCTGCGGGAGAGGCCCTTTTTGGCGCGCCCGAGCTTTGTGCTGAGTCCGCTCGCGGAAGTCGCAAAGTAGCTATCGCACCGAACTAGACAGTGTCGCGATAGCAATCAGCTTCTCAAAACGGGCTGCATAACCTGATGGGAAATGGTTGTGGTGAGCGAACTTGTTGTATTGGTGGGGCTATGGAAGCTGCAATATGAAGGAGCAGAAAGACGCTAGGCCTAGAGTGGACGCGCTAACCGCGCCCACCTCGAACACCAGGCGAAGTCCCCGTACCTAGTTCGAATAGAGAGTAGTCTAGCTAAAGTAGCTCTTAGTAGCTCTAGCTACTACGCGTCGCATAATTTAGATACTAGCTTTTATACTACTTTAAGAGCTTAGTCTTCTTATTAGACTACTAAGGTTATTGTGTATACTATAGTATTTTATAAGCTATTATTTTAATGCCTAATAGTATAGGTATAGTAGCTTTTTCTATTAGAGATAATAGATACTAAGCTTCTAGGTTAGCTAATTTATCTACTACTTTATTTCTTTTAATACCTAGATATCTTAGGGTCTATTTAATAAAGACGTTATAAGTCTCTATAGTGCTATAGCACTCTAGAAAGGCCTATTAAGAAATAGGGGGTGTATCGCCCCTTAGGTACTATATAACTAAGGTACTATCTATATATATCTAGATTTAATAAGTATTAAACTCTAGCTGTCTTATAGTGTGCTAAAGGCCTCTCTATACTCCTACTACCTTAGCGTTAAAGACGTGCGAGGTAGAGTTAAGTAACCCGCGTCTAGTCTGCAGTTGCTTTCCATTCTGATAGACTGCAAAGCTATAGGTAACCCGCTTTATTCTTTCCTTTGTGTGCTGTTCAGAGCCGTCTGAGAAGATGGCCACGTCTAGTGGTGGGCAGCGTCTCCATCAGCCAGCACTACTACAGCATACTGTGCTGTGGTACTGCTTAATTGTTACACGGGGGGGTATGCTATACTTCTCTGGACCTGATCCAGGTTAGGGCAGGCGAGCTATGCGTATAGCTACGTGCGGTTTGTCTGGCGACTAAGTGGGATAGTAGGTATTTAGGGTAATAACAATCTAATTTTATAAATAATAGAATAACTAGTTTATAATCTAAATAAGAGATAAAACTATAAGAGTTAATTATAATAAGAGAAATAATAAAACCTTTCTATCCTTTTATTTTTATTACTATCTATTCTAGCATTATACCTAGGTTCTAGAGTTACTAACTCCTCCTTGTTCCTATAAGGCTATGTCCTCACATATTAGGGGTGGCATCACTAATGCCCTGGTCTTGGCGTGATGCCAGTCACGTGATCTGCGCGCCCCGCGCCGATCATTATCCTTCGTCTCGTGCGACTATTAGCTGTCAACATCGCATCCTTCGTTTAGGAGAGACTTTTGCCTATTATCTATAATACTACCTCCCCTCTTAGAGTTATTATCCTAATACTCTAGGTTATTATTTTTCTATACTAAGAAGGTAGGTCGCATATATGGCGGCGGCGTGCCCGCGCCGGTTTTCTTGTTCCTAAGCCTTCCTAACCATGCCCAAGGTCCAACCGTCTCGTCGCGTCCGCGCCCAGAATTCGACTTCCCAACGTCGCGCTCGAGCCGCGCGCGTAGAGCAGGAGTCCCTGGAGATGAATTTTCGTTGTAAGCGCTGCGAGGAGAAGAACCTTCGGTGCTTCGTTGAAACGACCACCAGTCGTTGTGCTGGCTGCATTTCCGTCTCCGCGGACTGCAGTTTGTTTGTTTCTAAGGAAGAGTAGGAGAAGATTTAGTGTAAGCGTCGCAAGAAAGAGCTAGAGGTTACTAAGCTAAAGGCTTAGCTTATTTAGAGTAAGGTCGAGCTTCTTTAAGTAAAGAATTAAGAGTATACTTATACTTATTAAGATCTCGCTTTACTAGACCTTTAAGATTATACTTAAGAAGAGGTTAAAAGGAAATCTACCTCTAGTACAGACCTTCTAGTTATTAAACTATTACTACCTAAACCCTTAGCTAATCTAGGCTAGTTATAGGCTAATATCTTTAATTCTTCTTTTAATTACTCTTTCCTTTTCGCGGATATAATCCTAATTTCTTTAGAAACTTTTAGTAGTACTCCTATAGTAGTAACTTATAATTTATTAGGTTTCTTTTAGGTTCCTAAGTATTATAGCTCTTAAACTATTTTTTCTACTTAACTAAGTACTTCTACTAACCTCTAAACTTTTATAGATCCTTAACTTCTTTAACTTTATATTTATTATCTTTAAGCTCTATATCTATTACTAGCTTAGCGTTTAGGGGTGCTAGTTCTAGTAGTTTCTTATAGAAAATAGAGTAGATACGTATACCTAGTAGTAGCTAGAGTCTATAGTTTACTAGGCCTATTACCTTTAGAACTTTAAATAGTCCTATTTAGAGATTATCTAATTTTCTATATAGTCTCTTAACTTTTAAATTCTATTTTAATAAGAGAACTTTATTCTCTTTCTTAAAAGTTAGTTTTTTAATCTTTTACTTATTCGCGCTTTAGGATGTTGTAAGGTTCCTCTAAGCTATATTCTTACTTAATTTTTTATAGAGTTCTCGCATAAGGCGGGCTTTATTATCTACGCCTACTACGATACTTTCTATATCTTTTAGATCTTAATAAGTAACTAGCTTATATCTATAGTTTGCGTAGTGCGGTGAGTGCTTTGTAGTTACTAATCTTGTGCTATTATAGGCTAATTATACTATTAGTAAGAGTTTAACCTAGTTATCTTATAGCTTATTAGAGTATATTTTTAGATACTATTCTAGTGTCTAGTTTATTTATTCTGTCTAGCTATCTATTTTAGAGTAAAAGCTAGTTAATAGCTTCTTCTTAATACCTAATTTTACTAGGAATGTGTCCTAATACTTAGACGTAAATAGTTTATTATAATTAGTAATAAACTCTTTAAGTATCCTATATTCTAATACTAGTACTTTAGAGACCTTATACGCGCATTTATCTACTATAATAGTTTCTTTAGTAGGCACTAACTTTGCTCCTTTAGTTAATTGACACACGATTACTAGAACTGTGTCGTAGAGTTGTCCTAATCCTGGTTCTAACGATTTCGGGAGCTTCATAATGAAGTCTATTGTTACGCTGGTCTATAGTCGTTCCGGCGGCTGTAAGGGTTGCAGCAGGCTATAGGGCTTATGTCTCTTAGGCTTGTTCTAATAACATGCTAAATAGTTGCCTAAGATATTCTGCACCTGCGCTTGTAAGCGTGGTATAGCGAACACCTTTATTAGTCTTCTAACTATCTTGTCTACACTTGCATATCTGTATTCTAGAGATTTATGCAGTTCCTTAATAAGGTCGCTCCTTATGTGTGGAGGTACGTATGTCCGTTCCGTGTTAGTTATACTTCGGTACTCTTTTGTGTCGTTGTATAGGTTATCGTGATCTGTATCGTCATGGTCTACTTCCTAGCTGGCTGCTCTCTGCTGCCACTGTTTCTATAGCGTTTCTACCTGCGCGGCCACCTTGGCTATTCTAGCCAGTTCCGGCTGGTTGTACTTAAGACTGCTATTAGGCATCTCCTTAAGTACTGCGTCATGTGGTTCTTTATAACCTTCTTCTCGTAGATTAGATCTTCGGCTTAGGGCGTCTACTACTCTATTAAGCGATTTAGCTTAGTAAGTGATCTTAAAGTCGAACTAAGAGAGTATCTTAGCCTATTAGACTTATCTTCTATTAAGCTTCTTAGTTATTATAAAGCTTATTAGATTCTAGTAATTAGAAAATACTTTAATCTAGTCTAGAAGTTCTAATAGGTATACTTTCTATTATTTAAAGGTATTAACTACTCTAAGTAGTTCTTTATTATAAATATTGTAGTTAAGTTCTACTCTAGAGAACTTCCTAGAATAGTAGAATACTAGTCTCTATTTCCTATTGTCGCACAGCTGTGACAATATAGCGCCGAGTGCGTAATCTAACGCGTTAGTTTCGACTCGTGTTTTTCGTCTAGGGTTGTACATTTCGAGTATAGAGGCCTTAAGGAATACCTACTTAATTTAATTAAAAGCCTCTTAGTATTTCTTTTCTTATTTAAACTCTATTTCTTTTTTTATAATCTCTATAAGTAGTATTATAATCTAAAAGTAGTTTCTAATAAACTTTCTATAAAAGTTTATAAATCTTAGAAAAGATTATATATTTTTAACTATTTTAGAGATTAGCTATTTCTATATAGTCTAGATTTTCTTTAGATTTATTTTTATACTTTCTATTAAAATAATAAACTCTAGGAATTCTATTTCTTATATATAAAATTTTTACTTTTTAAGTTATAAGTATAGCTTATAGTTTTTAAGCTTCTATAGTACTTTTTTTACATATTCTACGTGTTCTTTAAGCGATCTCTTAGAATACACTAGTATATCGTCCAAGTACGCTATCGCGAAGATGCCTAGATACTTGTGGAGTGCCTTGTTGATAACTGCTTAGAAGGTTGCCGGCGCATTTGTTAATCTGAATGGTATAACTGTGTACTCGTACAGTCCATATTTTGTCTTAAAGGCGGTTTTCTACTCGTGTCCTTTAGCAATTTAAATATAGTAAAATCTTTCCTAAATATTAAATTTTATAAATTACTTAGCTCCTTAGAGTTAATCTATAAGCTCTATTATTAGTAGTAAGAGGTAGTAATTCTTTATTATATCGCTATTCACCCTTCTGTAGTCTACGCAGAGCCGCCACTTTCTATTAGCCTTCTTCACGAACAATATTAGAGAAGCCATAGGGCTACTACTCTCGCGGATAAATTTCTTCTTTAGGTTCTTTCTAAGATACTCGCGCAACTCTAGCTTATACTT
>JARBXR010000213.1:0-30842 GCA_029100535.1 Stemphylium beticola | reverse complement strand
AGATTAGTCTAAGTTAGTCTAGTTAGTCTATAATAGTAGTAATATTAGTTTAGTTTAATTAGTTTTAAGTTACCTAAAAAGTCTTAGTAGTTAGTTTAGTCTAGTTTAGTGACCTTTAAACATTAGTTTAGTCAGTCCGGAGGCCTCCGGACTGACTGAACTGACTGATAGCAAGTCTGGGTGATTTGAGCATAGTTAGAAGCTCACAGTCACTGAGTACATCTCTTTGCAATTTCCTGTTTCAGCCCAGAAAGACTCCACCATGTGATGTCCTCAGTCTCTTTGGACACAAACCTACCCCTTCCTCCTGCGACGAGCGGCGAACTGGTCACAACGTATAGAACGATGCGCAATTACGAGGCGAATACCTCCGACGCACCTCAAATGAAGTTCGACGAGGACAAATAATTTGAAAAGCTGCTCGCAGAATAGAGACAAGCTATCGCCAACCATTAACGGGCTCTCCAGTTCTCCAGCTTAGAGATTGACGACCCCGAATTCGTTCTCAGCTCGAATTACGCGACAAACCTGGGCAACAAGCAGAGACTCGGTACGGACGAACAATGGAAAGATGCCAAAGCGCTCTACGCTCTGATTCACGATTACGAGCTTACTACTGAGACTGGTTTCCAGCACGCCAATGCTACGTCAACAGAAGCTGAGTTGATCCAAGACGAGGACCTCCTAGAATGCGATGCGTGTCTCAATCGTATACCGACTGCAGATGTGTTGGCCCTACACTGCGAGCCCATATGCCATAACTACTGTCGTGACTGCCTTTTCGATCTCTTGACAATGGCTTTGGACGACGTCTCGCTTTTCCCTCCGCGATGCTGCAAGGTACCGATACCGCTCGAGGTGTGTCGTACCATGCTTCCCAAAGACTACATCAAGAGATTCGATCTCAAAGCCGAGGAATTAGCAACATCAAACCTAATTTACTGCGCAAATGCCGCCTGCGGAACATTTATTCGGAACAAGGAAATTGAGGCTGATGTTGGGACGTGTGTCGAGTGCGAGGAGACAACATGCGTGCAGTGCAAGCGCCCGGCGCACGAAGGTCTATGCCCGAGCGACCCGCATGTACAGCTCCTCATGGATGTCGCAAAGCGTGGTAAGTGGCAGCAGTGCGCGCATTGGAAGAACTTGGTAGAGCTCTCGTACGACTGTTTTCATTTGGTCTGCCATTGCGGTCATGCCTTTTGCTACCTGTGCGGCGCTGCCTGGAAGTCATGCGGTTGTCCGCAGTTCGATGAAGGGTACCTCACAGCTCAGGGTCCCGCCTAACCTGTGCTTCCCAGGCCTGCTCTTCCTGCGCCCGCTCTTCCCCGCCATAACCATACTTGGGAACACGTCGAGGGACCGGACTGCATGAATTGAGGTGCCCATTGTGATGGGAGATGGTTGTGGTGAGCGAACTTGTTGTATTGGTGGGGCTATGGAAGCTGCAATATGAAGGAGCAGAAAGACGCTAGGCCTAGAGTGGACGCGCTAACCGCGCCCACCTCGAACACATTGGCTGCCCTACGTGATGCGTTGCAATGGTTGTGACACCACGAGCTGTTGGGGCTGCACTCGCAATCCTGGGTAGACGTGCTGAAGACAACCGAGGTTGATAGCTGGGGCTTTACTATCTTGGACTAGTGTGCTTGGCATATATAGCGACGCAGATCCCTGGCGGGGAGCCGGAGCTGAGGAGGCAAGGCTGAACATGAGACGGCACATGACGCAGTATCACATACCTGGCAGTCAGAACTCTTTGCTACTTTCTGAACCTGATGCTTCACATCAAACTTGATGATGTTTTGTATGAGAATGAAACTTGGATGCCAATGGATGAGGAACGTGTTCTTTGCGAGAAAGACAAAGACGTCTCACGTCGTGTAGTGAACTGAGAAAGTAATGTAGCGTATCCAAGAGGGAGGCGTGGCGCGGCAGTACCAGCCCAGGAAGAATCGCAGTCATATATCCGTATCTCCTGTGATGCACACGATGTGATTGCACGTCATGTCCACTCGCAAACGGTCGTCAGCTGGTGGCACTGCCATCGCGTGTAATGGTAGGAAATCTGCACCGACCCCTTTTCAGCCTGCCCTGTGCGACTCTAGCTAAAGCTTGTTCTTGCGCCTCAATTGTGACCCCAAGCCATCTCGGCTGTTTGCTCCTATAGATGCGCCCGCCTATTACCATATCTCCACGAGGTTGAAAAAGCATAAGTCTTCGGCGGAACTATCGTCGCCTCACTGTCTGAGACCAGCTTGGGACGCCACGAAATTGTACGGCTCCCACGGCAATGCTAAGCATGTCATTTCGACAAATATACATCGCTCTAGACCCACTGTTTGGCTATTTGAGGCATCGCACCATACCAGCTGTCGAAAAGCAACACATGTTGGCGATAGAAACTTTTCGAGCAGCGGACAGCTTACCGCGCAGTCGTTCGCATGCCAGCCTCATAACCGAAAGATCGGGCGCACGCGCACGGTGTAGGATATATGCATGCGCGATGCCTCAAAGCCTTCTCAACGCTGAACAGTGCTGGCCTATGCAGGTACAGTAAATCCCCGGCTGGCCCTTCCGCGAAGCGAGGAACAGTCCGTATTGAAGGGCTCGCTTCGGTTCCCCTAGCTCGCGCAGCGGCGGTGTGGCGTCGCAAAGTCGCTTTATTGGTACGAAAAAAGAAGTGTTATCAAGTACCCCCTCCCCAAACCATTGGCCTTCAAAGGCCAAGATGGAGACAATTGACCGCATGCTCATTTTGCAGACTTCCTTTTCTGGTGAATACGATATCAATGTCTCAGCTTCATCGCTTTTCGCTACACTATTCAGTTCCATTATATAACGAGATCCACAATCATAGACGGCTCATCTGGGCAGAGCACGGTTCAATGATAGTCACATATAGATGCCGACCGCCTCGAGACTGACCATCATCTCCATTCATTCTCAAACCAGTATACCTTTCCTTTATCACTCTTTGTCCTTGCGACTTTCCGTTGTCACGCCATGGTGGCTTACAGTCCTTACGTTGCTGCTACAGCATCATTGTCATCCGTTTACCACGCAATCACACCATCCGAGTTCCGCACCGCACCTACTTGCCATGTCGTAACGGCGACTGTTACGGAATATGCCACTGCTAGGCCAACCACCAACGGTCACGGACATGGTGGCCCATACTACAACCCTTACAACGACGTGCCTCTTCCTTTCGAGTGGCCAGGCAAGCCATCTGATGGTGCTCTTTATGCACCTCCCAGGCCCTCTACACCCTTTTCGTACGGTGGGCCTGCGAAAGATCTCTACAGAGAGCCTTGCTGGATCCCCAAAGACATGGACAGCCTTGTTCCTGCTCTCTCAAACGTACAACAATGCGGCAATTCCCAGTGGGGCTTAATAGACAGCCCTCATCTTCCAGTCAATGGTCTTCCGGGTGGGCAATCCAGCGACCCATCACCGTCACGCTCACGCAATCCGAGTGATATGTTCCCACTGCCCACTGCTCCTGGATCGATATACCATTCGGCAAACGCCACAACGACACGATTCCCTGGACCTACCGGCACTGGCACTACAACGCCGACAGGAAATGCCCTTTGCCCCACCATGCCCGACACTGGCGTGACAAGGACGTATGATCTTCATGTGGCTTACCAAACCATCGCACCCGATGGCGTTCCTAGAAATGGGTTGACTGTCAATGGCCAATTTCCTGGTCCTCTTATTGAAGCAAATTGGTACGTGCAAATCATTACACATACTGGATGGCGTGTCTAACAGATTGACAGGGGTGATTGGATCTTGTGGAGAGTCACAAACGACCTTACCGACGAAGGCACCACGCTCCACGCGCATGGTCTCCTCCAAACAGAGACTTCTTGGTATGATGGTGTTCCAGCAGTAGCTCAATGTCCTATGCCACCCAATGGTGGATACCAAGAGATGCTGTTCCGCGCCGATCGCTACGGGACATCTTGGTACCACAGTAAGTTTTCCAGCGCCTAATGACCTTCACTGAATACACACTGACACTTCCAGGCCACTACAGCGCTCAGTATTCTGGTGGTGCGCATGGCGCATTGGTCATTCACGGACCAAAACACGAAGACTACGACATCGACATTGGGCCGGTCATCCTCGAGGACTGGTTCCATGCCGACTACTTCTCGTTGGTTGAAGATACGATGGAAGGCAATTTCCCGCCGTCGAACAACAATCTGATCAACGGTCGTATGAACTACCCATGCGCCAACACTAGCTTGCCCTGCACGCCCAACGCTGGTGTCTCCAAGTTCAAGTTTCAGTCTGGCAAAAAGCATCTACTCCGCCTCATCAACACGGGCGCTGAAGGGAACCAAAAGTTCAGCATTGACGGCCATCAAATGAAGGTCATTGCTGTTGACTTTGTGCCGGTTGAGCCTTACATGACCAACGTGGTTACTCTCGCCATCGGTCAACGGTCTGATGTCATTATAGAAGCTACTGGTAACCCCAATGATACATTCTGGATGCGCTCCCAGCTTGCGCAGGGATTTCGCTGCACACTTACCGACGGTATTTCGCCCAACGCCCTTGCTGCGGTTTACTATGAGGATGCCGACACCGATGCCATTCCACAATCAACATCGAATGTTACTCAAGCGCAACTTGAGCAATGCAAGAATGACCCTATCGATGTCACTGCTCCGCTTTGCAAGATCCCTTTGGAAGAGCCCGATCACGTCGAGCGCGTGGACTTTGACTTCCACTCGAACGGCACCAACTTTGTATGGTACGTCGACAACAGCACCTACCGTGGCAACTACAACGACCCGACGCTGCTGAAAGCCAAACGGGGGGAGACTGATTTTCCATCGGAATCAAACGTGTACCAATTCCCCGGCGCAAAGAACGTGCGAATTCATCTTGTCAACCATGGTCTCATCGGTGGCCATCCCATGCATCTTCACGGCCACGACTACCACATTCTGGCCGAGGGTTTTGGCGAGTGGGATGGCGCTGTAATCAATCCGGAAAACACACTACGTCGCGACGTGCATCAGATGCAGGATGCGCGCAATGTCTCAGGTGTTGTTGAGCCCTCGTACATGGTGCTGCAGTATGTGCAGGACAACCCGGGCGCATGGCCGCTGCATTGCCACCTCGCCTGGCATGTTAGCGGCGGACTGTTCATGCAGCTTCTGGAGAGGCCGGAGGATATCCGAAAGCAAAATTTTGGTGACGAGGAATTTGATCTTTGCGACCAGTGGGATGCGTATACTGCGGTCAACATCCCGAACCAGATCGACTCAGGACTTTAGTCTTGTAATATTTGTAACATTTTTTCCAAATGGTTGGGGAAAGGCTGTAATTATAGGGTTCATATGCTTTGCGGCCGTTGTATGCGGGCATCGCGTTCTGGACAAACACGAATCGCGTCCTTTACTGGGCGTTGCGATCCAGCAACGATCAGATTGGAGTAAAGGGCGCTTGTACATATCATACAGCTATTGCTGAAATTACATATATGCTCCTGCAAATTTTCTCGTCGAAGATAGCCCTAGTCGCTCGTGTCGCGAATTTGTTTCGCAGGTCTAGCACTCACTTCTCTGTACAGAGTAGTATAGAATCTGGCGAATGTGCTAGATTACGAAGAGAATAACATGAATTGATCTATTATAAGCGGGGCAATATTCACAACGCCAAGAGCGACATCATCTTTTCGGAAGCGGAGTAGCATTCACGCCGCCAAGTGTAAGATTGCTGGGTCGGAAGCGGAGTGATGTCAGAACAGCCAAAAGTAACAATCTTATGTCGGAGGCGGAGTGACATGAGCACGGGCGTAGCCAAGTCGCGACCTGTCATATAGGAAAGTCATTCTGTATCAGCGCTATTCGGGCTCGGCGGGAACATGCAGCTCATTCCTACAGGTATCCTGAGAACTTGGCTTCATAGCGAGTCATTCTAGCATGCGGAACTGCGGAGATAAAACATGAAATGTTGCGGTTAGTATAAGCAGTGTAGGAAGAATTGAAGGATTGAACTGAGGTTGTATTGCGGATGCTATGGAAAGTTTATGTAGGTAGTGACCGTCAGCAAGGCTAACCTAGATAGGCGTAGCTCGCTGAGATGAATAAGCGCGAGGAGGTGAGGAGCAGGAGCAGTAGAGACCCCAAACCGTGACATGAAACCAGATATTACCAAGATCTGTTATATGTACAACTATATCGTTAAATCGATACATGTCTGGAACACATCCCCATAACATCAAGCCTTGCAGCAGTATCTGGATTCTAAAATACTCCTAACTTCGCCGTACCGCCCACGACCTCATTTCTCAGAGTATCTTTGCCGACTCTGAGGCTCCTATCAATAGCCCTGTTCAGCCCTTCTCTCGCTGCACTGAATAAAATCGGTGGGCGCGTTGAGCCAATTCCGCAAATCCGATGGGCAGGGCATGGAACATACAACAACCATAATTGCTGGAGGCAACTGGGTAAGCAGCTTTTACCCGTTGGATTGTAGTAGTTCTAACGACACCTCAGAATGGGAAGGATGTGAAGATGCGCGGTTGCATGAAGCCTCAAGTACTGCGTTCTTAGGTATTATCCCGTCTCAACTAAACGGATGTGTCGGCCGTGGGGTCTCCCGCACGGGCCTGTACTGTTTGCCCCAGGTTCCACCGCATATTTTGCTCTCACGCACTTCCCTATTAGGACTAGTGCGTGCTCGATGGAGGACAGAGTAGACTGGCAAATGGGTCGGGGTTGGGCCAGGGTTGGGTCGCCTAGATCGGAAAGTACTAGGCTAATATGATCATAGTCTGAACTAATTCGGTCTAGTACTTTCCGATCTAGGCGACCCAACCCTGGCCCAACCCCGACCAATTTGCCAGTCTAAATATCTATAACTTTAATAAGGCTAACGTGTTGGATAAGCGAGTGAGCCAGGCAAGCGAGTGAGCCACCCCACCAACTTTGCGCACCCTACAACCTTAAATCGCCTATAGCTCTACTAAATCTAGCTTAAAACGCCTCTTATAAGGCTAATATAGGTCTTGCAATCTTAGCTCTTATTATAAGTCAAATTCAGACTAAGAGATGCGCTGCAGCAACGTTTAAAGTCTCTCGCGCTACCCTCCACCGCCGACGCGCTAGCAGACCCGCCCGACGCGATTGCCAGCCCAACTCAAAGAAACTCACCCAGGTAGAAGAGGAGGTGATAGTCCAACATATACTCGACCTTGATCAACGTGGATTTGCGCCTACGTACGCGGCTATACGTGATGTGGCGGATAAGCTGCTAGCTGCACGCGGCGCAGGCCAGGTTGCGCAGAAGTGGCCAGCCAACTTCGTCAGGCGTACAGACAGTCTCACGACGCGTTTCAATCGAGCGTACGATAGGCAGAGAGCCCTATGCGAGGATCCAGTCCTAATTAGCTCCTGGTTCAAGCTTGTAGAGGAGACAAAGGCCAAGTACGGTATCTGCGATAAGGACGTCTATAACTTTAACAAAGCTAGCTTTATAATAGGTAAGATTATAACTTAGCTTGTCGTGATAGCGTTAGAGAGGAGAGGTAGGCTAAAGGCTATTCAGCCTAGTAATCGCGAGTGGGTAACGTTGATCGCTGCGATCAACGCTGCTAGCTGGGTAGTCCCACCGTTCCTCATCTTTGCTGGCTAGTATCACCTATCTGCCTGGTACGAGGAAGCAGAGATCCCACGCGACTGGGTGATCGCAGTTAGTGACAACGGCTGGACGAATAACGAGCTAGGAATTGAGTGGCTGAAGCACTTTAACGCTCACACAAAGACTCGCGTCGTCGGTGCGCGTCGCCTGCTCGTCCTTGACGGCCATGAGAGCCACCACTCCCTTGAGTTTCAAGAGTTCTGCAAGGAGAACAATATCTACACGCTCTGCATGCCACCCCACTCATCTCACCTACTCTAGCCTCTTGACGTCGGCTGCTTCTCGCCGTTGAAGCGCGCATACAGCCGCGAGATTGAGGTCCTTATCCGCCACTATATCAACTACATCACCAAGCTCGAGTTCCTGCCAGCCTTTAAAGCAGCCTTTGGTCGATCGTTTACGTCGGCCAATATCTGCTCAGCTTTTCGAAGCGCAGACTTTTTTCCTCTCCAGTCAGACGCTATCCTGTCAAAGCTAGACGTGCAGCTGCGTACGCCTACTCCAGCTGCTCTACCAGAGGCTCTCTGGGAGGCTCGTACGCCGAGCAACGTACGTGAGCTTAAGGCTCAATGAACGTTAATACGTGATCGCGTGCGACGGCACAAGAGCTCATCGCCTGCCTCGATTATTGAGGCGATTAACCAGCTTAAGAAGGGGGCTAAGGTTATAATACTCTTAGCAGAGCTAATAAGCGATCGGATCACTGGCCTTAAGAGAGCCAATGAGGCAGCGTCAGCGCGTAAACAACACAAGAAAAAGCGTATACAGAGGCGAGGAGTGTTAAAAAAGGGCGCTGGAGAGGATGTACTCGTCCAACGTGAGGCTGATCAGCAGATTGCGCATGAGGAGCGTCAGGAAGGAGAGCGATCAGGCCTCAGCCGCTAGGCTCTGGCGCGCTGCACGAGGTGTAGAGAGACTGGGCACAACTCACGTATATTCAAAAAAGATACTTTAGATCCTGCTTGGTCTATTCTATCTATGTATCTATCTATCTATCTACATATTATATTATCACGTTGTTGAGACATACGCCTGTAGAGGTACGCACTCGCTTGTAAAGTACGTTAGCTTGCGGTAACGTAGAAGATCGAGCGCAATGGTACCCTCCTTCTTCTCTCGAGGACCGCAGCGCGAACAAAACTCACTTTGAGTATTTCTTGAAGTACGACATGAAGGTAAAGCAACAACGCAGTTGAATGGGAATTGTTACTTGTGCGTCCCATAGCAAAATATAACCACTCGTCTGGAGATAGAGCATGAAAGACGATCTCATATTGCATGGGCTAGACATACGACAGTCAGATGATAACCCATAATAGGTAATACGCTTCTGATTTTTCTCTAACTACATGTTCACCTGCCTCTAGATAGAGGTTTTTGCTGTGAACCATGGTCGCCAGGGAGAAAGCATCGCTTTATTTCTCCATACCCTCGGCACATCGTCCCTCAGGTTCGTGAAGCAATACTCTAACTGTAACTGCGTGAGCAGTGTCGGTCGGAGGCTGCGGATCAATAATTGTATTTCTATCTGTTGTCGTGTTGTGATAATTTTGTACAGGAGCTGTCAGCTCTGAGATAAGCGCACTTGCCCACCGGGCAGTACCTGCTACAATAGCAAATCATGTGACCCTGGTCACGCAGCTACAGTTGCGGATGACTGAACCTGAATCATACTCATGATGCTGAACCGTTGCATTAAATATGTTCTCTTCAACAAGAGTGTTCATCGCCTGCCTACCTTACTGCGGCGTATAAATTCGCCCTACCGCTTACGCCACTCTTTTCCACTCACTAGACGAAAATATAGGCATTACCCCTAGCGAGTACAAAGGTTCATGTCAAAGCCTTGCATACGCCATTCATCATAAAAATAGTTCATTTAACTCTGGTGCTAGGTAAATTGGCTAGCTCATGATCCCACGTCCATAATAATGGCAAATCGCTGCCACGCTTCGGCTTCATCCTCGCGGTGCATGGGAAGCGTTTGGGTGTCACTTCCCATCATGTGACTATTAATCCAGACTTCTCTTAGTGCATTTTCGAAGGACGTTGAAAGCTCAGATACCAGAAGAAGCTTGACAGGCTGTGTTTCCACTGTATTTCTATACGGCAGACTCGCCTCCGCCTTTTCTACCCCAAAGAAGCACATCCACGTCATCTCGCAATCTCATTCCCTAACCTCATCCCTCACAAACCGACTCTTGGCCGCGACCTTGGCCGCTAGCAACGCAATACTAACATCACTCATGATATCCGTGGTCCCCACATTCGCACCAATCGCCTTGGAGAACCAATTGCGCATCTCGACCGCCACAAGCGAATCGACGCCGTATCTATGAATCGCCTTTTGCGGATCAATATCGTCTTTGCTCACGACGAGTAAACTCGATAGCTGCGTTTGGATGGCCTCGACAATGACGTCGGTGGCTTGGGTCAGCGTAGAAGCTTCAGACAGCTTGTATGCGGCGCGGGATTTGCTGAGTTCAGTAAGATCTGCGGTGCTGGAGATGCGCGGGGGGAGGGTGTGAAGGTAGTCGTACATGGGTCTCGTGCTACCGAGGGGGGCGACGATTCCCACAGCGCGCAGGTCAGCGGGGAGCGTCAGGGGCGTGATGATATGGGGTCCAAGGCTGGTAGCGTCGACCCGAGTTGGATCGCAGCAGAAACGGAGAAGCTTTTGGATGTCTTGCATGGAGACTTCCTCGAGCACGCCGCGGACACGGAGTAAGGCCCCTACTTGCTCGTTTTGAGCCACGTACCCGACGCCGGATACCATGCTGAGAGCGAGGGCGTGTGCGCGCTGGCCGTGCCGCATGCGGTGCGCAGCGAGCCCATCCTGGTATGTGTTGCCGACGGTGTAATTTGATTGACCGAAGGAACCGATGATGCCTGTCGATGAAGACAGCATGACGAAGAAGTCGAGATTGGAGGGGAGGAGGTAGTGTAGGATCCAGGAGCCGTCTACTTTTGGTGCAAGAGACTGATTCCATTTCTCGGCCGTCATGTTTAAGAAGGAGGCGTCGCGCATTATCATGGCGGCTTGGATACAGCCCCGTATGTTTGGCATTTCTGAGAGGGAGCTGAGCGTGTCTTGCAGCTGGGCCTTGTTTGCAATGTCACATACTGGAGCCTTTACCGTCACACCCTGCGCTCGCAGACTTTGAATGAACTTTTCGCGATGTGAGTTGGTGCCTTCGACGAGGGAACGTGACGGCAACACCAGATATCTTGCGCCTTGCCGGACCATCCATTGAACGATGCTCTGGCCGATGCCACCAAAGGCACCGGCCATGAGGTAGCTCGCATCGCTACTGAAGAGAGTTTTGCACTCATCGGGCGCGGGGTTTATCTCAACCACCTCTTCATCCTTCATTTCAAGTACAACCTTCCCCGCTAACCCCTCCCTTTCTAGAGCGCGGAAGGCCTGCTCCACCTCATTTTGCCTGAACACAGCTATGGGCTTGGGGATGCTGATCTTGCCACTCTCTAGCAGGGCCTGGACCTCCTTGAAAACTATCGAAAATAGATAGCTTTGCGAAAGCTCTTGGAAGTTGACGCTGGTGTACGTGACGTTGCTAGTCATTGGCGGCAGAAACGTCTCTTCGAACCCATTCGCTGTGGAGGCAAATGAATTCTTCTCGCCGACATCGATGAAGCGACCAAATGGAGCGATACAATCCCATGAATCTTTCGAGGCAGCCTTTGAACCCAGAACAACATCTACTCCTCGTCCACCCGTCAATCGTCGAACGCGGTACACAAGATCCGGTTCGCCAATAAGAAAGATATTCGCTCTAGAGATGCCTGTCGTTTTTGCCAAGCAGTCCACTTCCTCAACCGAGTGCGCCGTTGCAAATATCCTACCGCATTCTTTATGACAAGAGATCTGGATCGCAGCTCGACCCAAGGCGCCAGCAGCATTGTGAATCAATATGTTCTCGCCTTTTTTAACACCAGCATGCTGCGCTAACGAATAGTAAGCTGTGCAGAACGTCACTGGCACAGCGGCCGCATCCTCGAAATTCATGTTATGGGTCATCTTCCGCAGCTGAAAGGACTTGCATTGAGCGATTTGCGCGACACCATGGCGCGTAACGCCAAAGACACGATCGCCGACTTGGAACTCGGCATCGCAAGATTTTCCAGCTCTTAACACAACGCCAGCGATCTCGCTTCCGAAGGCGTCGTCATGGACTTGACCGAGTGCCACATGAAGGTCGCGAGTGTTGAGCCCGACTGCTTTAACTGCGACAACGACATTATCGTTTCCTAAAGGGCTTGTTTGAATAGAGTCTTGTTCGTAGTGAAGCGTGTTCAGAGCCCCAGCGGCATCAATGGTGAGCTTGGGGCTTTTCAGCTCTTTCCACGGTTGAGCAAGGACGACAGATGATTGCTCGGGCTGTTCGATGTGAGCAAAAAGCCTTGCATCATCGACAACTCGTGGTGTGCAAAGAACGCCGTGGAGCTCGTAATACTCATCTTCCGGGTCATTTTTAGGCACCAATAATTGCTTGACCACTTTTGTGATGTGTATGGCTGAGTTGTCCATTCCAGTTGTCGTGTCTAGGTTCACACTCACGAGACGATATTCGTCCGATTCTGTCGCGAGCGTCCGCACCAAGCCCGGTACGAGGCCTTCCTTGGGGTTCTCTTCGAGACCTCTGTGTTGCATAGTTATCCAGACAAGAATCTTGGTCATCGAAATGAGTCGTCTGATCTTCTCTAAGCTCTTTCCTGAAATGTGGTGGAGTAAGCTGCCATCTAGACCTGGAAAGAAAATGCAAAACGCCCCAGAGAGATCGTGATCCATCACGGAGCTCCATGAGACCCTTTCCACTCTTGGTCCGCCATGCGACGACAGGGATTGACAAAGTGCCTCGGCTATATGTATCTGTGAAGCATCCAGCTCATCGTATACGACGTGAACATACAAAGGCAGTAATGCCGTCATGTCCATCTCGGCTCCGGTTGGACAAAACTCCGCTGGTTGCCAATCAACTCGATAGAAAGATTGTGAAGATTTGACTGCATCTGAAGAAGCGCCAATACGGCCGATGGTAGACGTTTCAAGCTCCCCGTAGAAGCACACGGCTTTATCTTCCGCATAGGCGGCAGTGACGGCGAACAGGTTGTTTCGAAATCCATGACCAATGACCTTGGTATGAACCATAACGTCTGAGCCCAGAGAGGAGGCGCGTTCAAGGTCGTTCGAGAACCAAGCATTGCTGAAGCCCGTTGGTACTGTAGTCGCTGATGGGTTCTTTGGGTAGATGGAGTGGGCGGGAAAGGTCATCTGAAAGATTGTGTCTAGCGCAGCTGGATGAATGAGATGCGAATCGCTGTAGTCTCGTCTGGCGTGCTTTTCCCAATCCCCTAGGCCGATCAATCCAGTCGCCTGGCTCTGCTGGTCCCACTTCACTTCTCGAACGCCTCTGAATGTCGGACCGTAGGAAAGCCCAGCGTGTGCGAACGCAGTATAGATGTCGGCACTGTCGATACTTGTGTGACACTCGGTCATAACTGGTAGCATGGTCTGCCTCTTTCTCACTGACACCTCTTGCTGCTTGTCAAAAATAGTCATAGACTCGTCTCGGCTGTTGTGCTGCATCGAAATGAATCCGTTACAACACAGATGCCAGCTATCGTCTTCGTACACATACACCAAGAACTCGTCAAACGGTTCTCCCAGCCGTCCACCCCGTAAGTCAGCCCTTGCGGGCCGAAGCGTGAGCTGAATCTCCGTCCCGTGATTGTGTCCTGATATTGCCATGGCTTTTGTGAATGCGACATTCTTCATCTTGTATCCAGAACATGCAGTAGACCGATTTTTGTATAATTGCCTTACAGCCTCAATAACCATGACTAGCATTCCTGAGGCAGGCATGAGACACAGCCCGTTCACCTGATGGTCTTTCAAGTAAGGTGACTGGTCTAACAAGATGCGGTTTGTCCATTTTGCTTCATGTTCGTTCCAATCGAGTGTGCGAGAGCCAAGGAGCTCGTGATAAGGGAACTGAGTTTGGCGGTATTGAACACTTGTTCGACCTTCGAGCCAATATGTCTTCTTGTTCTCAAATGGGTAGCTTGGCAAGGATGTCAAGAGATCGGAGCCAGAGCTATGACTCTTGTTCACTGCAGCGATGTCTATGGTCGTGCCGGTGGCAAAAAGCTGCCCTGCGCACTCCATAACCGTGGCATCTGCTGCTTGGTTGCGGCGAAGGGCAGAGACATATTTGGATGCTACATGCTTCCCGTACGATTTGATTATGTCATCAATTGACGATCGCAAGACTGAGTGAGGCCCGATCTCAACCAAACAACAAGTGGAAGCATCTAGACGCGCACAGACCTCCTGAATGGCAGTCGAAAACTGAACTGGCCCCGTGAGGTTCCTGTTCCAGTATTCGGCAGATCGGAGCTCAGAAATCTTTTCTAGAGGCTTTCCCGTAACTGTCGATACGAACGAGGGCTGACGTTCGAAGGGCTCGCCAGGTTCGATCTTGTGGAGAAGCTTCTCGTAAACACGAGCTACTGGAACCATGTGACTGGAATGATACGCGATTTCGATCTTGAGAAGATGGACTTCGATGCCAACGAGTCTGAGGCTATGTATGAATTGATGAATGGCACGATGTGGCCCCGATACCGTGAAGGATCTTGGACTGTTGTAACAGGCAATTCCTACAGGTCCATCGAGACAAGTAACGTTTTGGTCATCCATGATGTCCTTCCAAGCATCTAGAGGGGCCTGTACAGCAACCATAGCACCATCAGATGGGCTGAGTGTCTGAGTAATGGCCACGGCTAGTCCACGGAAGTACGCAATCATCCATGCGGATTCACGCGATATCGTACAACTAGCGTACGCAGCGGCGATTTCCCCGGAAGAATGTCCCACGGAAAAAGCGGCGCGGACTTTCCAGGATATCAAGAGATCGGTGATTGCAACCTGCACAACAGTGCAGATAGGTTGACTCCGCTCCGGCTGATGGATAGCTGCATCTTCGTCTGACTTGTTGTATAGCTCATCTATAGTCGTCAATTCGCATATTTCAGAGGGGATCAGCTAACAGAGACATACCCATCAGGGACCAGGAACTACCAAGGGACCGAAGGTACCGGTCAGCTTCTAGAATGCTTTTCCGATAAACGCCATATTGCAAAAGCTCGCGACCCATTCCACGCCACTGCGCTCCTTGCCCAGTGTACACAAAACATACATTCGGGGTAGGTTTCGCTCGCGCTGGGACAGACCAGTTCAGCTCAGCCGTTGGCTCTGTTGAAGCGATAGCAAAGTTCTTCCATGGAAAGCTAGTACGTCTTTCCACCAAAGTGTATGCCAGGTCTTTGAGGAGCAGGTAGCAATTGTCTCGCTTCGAATGAAGACGCATCCACTTCTGCAGAGCAGCGCTGGATCGATGCACAGCCCGCTCATCGAAAGCGGAAAGGATCAATAGTTGCAAAGTGGAGGATTCATTGGCGCCGTGGGACGCATAGGTGTCGAGATGATCGCATGTAGAACTAGGAACTGTTTGATCGGAGGCAGCGCTGTTGGCATGATTTTTGGTGCTGGATCCATGACTTGGGGTTGAAGGTAGCCGCGAAAGTGTCTGGCTGCTTTGCGCATCTTCGTAGAGTTCCTCTGTGCAGTGCCGACCCTCCGTACCCTGGCCACGCAGAAAGCTTAGCGCATCGTCAATGATGACATGCGCATTTGTTCCACCATAACCAAAAGAGTTGACGCTTGCACGACGAAGTTGGCCCGCAGGCCATGCGACTGACTCTAGCGGGAATCTCAAATTGGATCCAACAGCTGCGACGGTAGGGCTGATGCGCTCAGGATAGACATTCGGGGGGATGACGCCTTTCTCCAGTACAAGCAGTGTCTTGATGACTCCTGCGATCCCACTGGCTCCCTCCAAGTGGCCTATGTTGGATTTCAGGGCGCCGACAAACATGGGGTCGTCAGGCGTACGAGCAGAAAATACATCGCTGATAGCAGCTGCTTCGGAAGGGTCGCCCACAGGAGTCCCAGTTCCATGTGCTTCGAAATATCGGGTTTCATCCAGACTAAGACCTGCTCGAGCATATGTCTCGCGGATAAGGCGCTCTTGCGCAACCTGGCTGGGTGATGTGATGGTTGGAGTATTGCCATCCTGACCACAACCGGTAGATCGAACGACACCACGGATAGTGTCGCCGTCAGCAAGAGCTCGCGAGAGGCGCTTGAGGATCAAAATCCCGAAGCCTTCTCCACGTGCATATCCACATGCTCGCTCATCGAAAGAATAGCATACGCTGTCCTTGGACATCATGTTGAGACTGCTCAGCAAGGCTGTTGAGTCTGGCAGTAGGCACAAATTGCTTCCGCATACGAGGGACTACCAGCAATCAGCCTTTGGAAGTTGGAGAAGCTATCGAGATGTGAAACCGTACTAACCATGTCCACGCTGCCGGATTGGAGTTCTTGGAACGCGAGGTGAAGAGCGACTAGCCCGCCAGAACAAGCCGTGTCGACAGTCATACTCGGCCCACTGAAGTCATAGAACCAACTCAACCGATTCGCCAACATGGACAGACCATTGGAACCGACAATTCGATAGTCTCCAGGCATCTGAGCATCTCGTTGAGAAATCTGGCTATATTCCTGTAGTAAACAACCGACGTGCACCGACGTGCGTGTGCCCATGACCGCCTGCATAGGGATACCAGCTTGACAATATTAACAAAGTTTTGATCTCATCCTCAGTCCACGTTGCGTACGTACCATTTTCAAGAGCATGATAACTTGTCTCTAGCAAAAGCCGCTGTTGCGGATCCATGCAATCCGCTTCGGCTGGTGGAATAGAAAAGAACGGAGCATCAAAGCGAGCTGGGTGGTCAGCTAAGAAGTGGCCTCCAAGATTCCTCACGGTCCCCGGTCGATGACCATGCTCTTTGTAGAAGCCATCGATGTTCCATCGGTTCTTGGGGACTTCGGTCATTGTCGAGCGACGTTCCATAAGGAGCTCCCATAAGCTCTCGGCGTTTGTAACATCATTTGGGAACTTGAAGCCAAAGCCAATGATGGCGACCGGCTCGATGCCGCTGTGATCAGCATGCGGCAGCGAAGAGTCTGCTTCGACATTTGGAATCTTCATCTTTGAATTTAGTCTGGATATGGGCGCTGGACACGACAAATAATGATTCGTGGTATTGGTATTAATGAATATATTGGACAAGCTTCAATAAGGAAGACGTATATAATAGTTCAAGTAGTCATCGTCCTAGATTGGATGATGTGGGGGCTCATTGGATGAACAGCAGCGCTCCCGACCGAAAGCTCCATTGCGCGAGGCGATTAGCTGTTATCGGAAGTATTTACGTGTCTGAGCAAGCTTTTTAAGTGATCATAGACCCTAAAGTCTGTAGGGTGTGAGCAGATTGCATACTCCAGGTGAGCCAGACTCTCTGTTACCTCAAACGTGCAGCTGCTGTCGTAGGCAATAGCGCGGGACCATGAGGCGATTGGATAACCTTTCTCACAAGATGTGTGCCCCACGCTCAACCACTTGTCTATCATTACGATACGTGGGAATCATCGGGACTAGAAGCTGCGGGCGCGGAGGATGTTCCCATCTGTAGATGGTCTTCTTGAAAGGTTCCATTCGTGCAATCCTTCGTGACCCAATAAATGCGGGTGGGATGAGACTAGAACCATCTCATGTGGCCACTATAATGTTGCAGGAAACCAGACGAAATAGCACACTAGCCTCGTGCACTCGTATTAACCTCATATCTAGCATTTCGAAAGCATTTCGGATGCGAAACGGGAGACCGGCCTCGGGTATACCGAAAGAAATAAAGCTCACAATCTCGTGCCTACTTAGGTAGGCTTCTGCATGATCGGTCCGAAGCGGGAGGACGTTGAATTCTAGACGTGATGTAGGGCGCCACTCGTCAACACTACCAACCAGAGTAGGATTCTGTCATGCCAAGATCGTGTGTAGGTTTCAAAACGGTTAGTGGTTTTCGCATGATTCGGCACACAAGAGCGCGTGGCATGCACGTTCCGTTAGCTGTTTAGTTGAAGGCCCCACAAGTTCATCCAGACTCGTCCATAAGCTATCGCGGGCCGCGCATGTCTGCGCTTCCGTCTCCTATGCGGCAGGAGACAATCGAAGGATTCGTGGAGGATGCAGATCGGACCGTCTTTTGCGAGGGTCGTCAATCGGCACTACTCCGGAAGGGCCAATGCTTCGGGCTAGAATGTTCAACACCTTGAGATTCATGTGGCATGCGCGCTATCAGTAATGCATTTGCACCATAATTTATTCCAGCTGCAGGACGTTAACGGCACGGGCAGCGATACTGAATGTGTTCGTACAGTCGAGTCCAGTCGGGTTCGGAGGGAAAATAGCCGAAAACCTGTCGAGGTGCAGGTCCTTGAATTTTCACGGAGCGGATGCTCCTGCACATTTCTTTTTTGATGTTTCTGATTTGAATCCGCTCTGAAACCTTTGCTAGTAGCCCTCATTCGAGCTACGTTCTGACATTTGCGCCTAGCATCAAAGGCACCGAGAAGATTGGAAGCCCAGGAACTTTGAGTCATCATGTCGGTCTTTCGCAAGAGACTATTCTTTGAGGTGCAATAGTAGAGGTGTGATGTTCTTTGATGATGTTGACTTGTAAAACGTCAAGTGTAGCGTCAACGTCCACGATGCCAAGGTTTCTTTGTTTTGGTTTCAATAACAGCAAGGGCGTCTTCAACGTCGCGGCCAATTATCAGGGATGTCGACCTAACCTACTCCGCCGCTCGTTGTGTAGGTTTGTTAGCTGCCTCTCTGTCACCGTTTTTTATATGCGCTTGATTCTCGGAAGATGGTCGTGATCGCTAGAAGAATATAGTTGTAATGCACTGTTACCCATCGGACTAAACGAGATGTACGCCTGTTCTAGCAATGCAACGGAGCTCTAAGATAGTCGCAATAATTGCTGGATTGAACTCCAGGGACGAAGGCCGATTTTAAACGACCACCGTACTTCTTTACACGCCTTGATCTGCGTGACGCGAGTGGTAAATGCTCCGAGACAGAAGCGCTGACACACATATAAACAGACTATTGTTTCATGAATACCGGACAGTCGGTTTCAAGGGACGATGACGAATGTGATACTGCCGATAATATGAAGGCGGGAGCGAATGGCAATGCTATGTTGTGCATAATAGAGACAAATAAAGTATCTCTGAGCCGCAGGGTGGCGCATTCCGCTCAGCCACCACATGTCGTTTCAGCCATCAGTATCTCGAAGGGCTCGTCCTCCGGTACCTGGAATGAAAGAGCTGGAAAAGCTAGTAGGGCATATCGTGGACTGGCAAAATATGGGCTTTTTCGTGAGCCAAGTATGGTTGATGATTCTATCCGCACATTGCGCTCCAGGCGAGATGACATCATGGGGGCGATTTTGGCTTGCTGGTCGTTTCGAGAACTTTGGACTCAGATACAATGGATCAGTAAGTCGAAGTCATCTAGATGCAGAATGCTTGTCATGGCAACGCGGGTAAAGACAACTCGAAAGCGCGCAGGTATGTGTAGGCATGCTTTTGTTCCACAAGGGTGTCCAAGTCCCATATCCTGGCTACTGGGTCCCTCGGCTTAGGTCTTGGGTATGGCTAGCGCAGGGGATGATAAGAGGTAGGGGTGTGGCGGAGTAATAATTGGTGTTGTATTGCTTGCATGTCTTCGCGGGTTGAGAGGCACCCGATGTACGAAATAATCGGGACTCCCAAATGTCTTGGCACATCCTATTAGTACTACAGAACCACCCAAATCATGTGAAATTGATCATTTACGAGCTAGGGACTTGCTCAGAAGCTTCATGAAGCTATTATTTGTCCTATACAGACTTTTTTTCGGTGTTGTGAATGCAAAATATGGGTTTTCTGGATGTTTTCCCACCATTTCGGTCACCACTCAGTCATCTGACCCTCCAGATCGATGCAATCTTGCAGTCTCCGAGGCATAGAGTCTACCTGTTCGTTGATGAAGTGTTGTGAGACTTTCTCCCAGCCCTCCAGAGCCAGTTCGCGCGTTTCGAACTCATCCCAGTGCGGGAATCTTTTCAAGAACTGCTTGGGAGGTCTCCAGCAATTCTCGACGGGCGAGAAGTCGGGAGAACAAGCACAGTTGAAGTAGTGTTCGAGCCCGTTACGCTGCTTCCAGTCCTTGACAATGTTCTGCTTCTTAGAAGCTCCTCCGCCGTGCCCGCTATCGTTGTCTTCTTCAAGAACGAAGTCGTCTCCTCGAACAAGCCAGGGCTTCACAATTGGCTCGAGAACCTGATCTTTATACACTTCAAGGCTCATCTTACCGTTATGATTCTTCGTAGAATGGAAGTGTAGCTCTGACTTGAAGTTGTATCCTACTGCAGCCCAGCTGTGTTGACGGACGTTCTTCTTCTCGTCTTCTCGGCTCAAAGTATGCTGAACACAGTCGGCACAGAGCCGTTCCCCGGGCTTCCTGATGACCTGAAGCTTGCCTTTAGGTCCTACAGACTAGTGTACTTCGTCAGAGAATCGTACACGTCGCCAGTTCTCCGGATCTGGGTACTTTTGAAGCATAACTTCCGCCCAATCCTTCCGTTTTTGAGCGAGTTGCTTAGAAACCCAGCCTTTCGAGCATGCAACACACTTGTGGTAATGCAGAGAACCCATGTGCCTCTGAAGAACTCGATTACTGACGTCTAGGTCGAGTTCCTCCGCCAATTGTGCCCAGGTAAGAGACCTTGCGGACCATCCGAAGTCCTGAAGGAATCGGTCAGCCCTTTCCAAGTCTTTCGGCGAAAGAGCCGCCTTCCTGCCTCGATTTTCGGGCAAAAGCTCGTTGTTATGATGTCTTCGGTCGTACGTTTGATTGTTCTCCTTTAGAATTGCCCATCCGCGGGTCTTGGAGATTCCATTGTATGCGAAAAGATCGGTGTGGTGGTACGGTATACCCTTCCAGTCGAGAAAATCAGCCGCACCCCTCACGCGGGATTTTACAGGAGTATCATAGTGCGCATTTGTTAATTTGGGCATGGCGAGAAAGATGCGCGCAAAAAAAAATTGGATAATATCTTGGCGTTGTAGAGGAATCTGCGTGCGAAGTTGAGATGATTACGCTAGCAACACGATTTTGGTGGGGTGGGCAGCTCCGGAGTCCCGATTATTTCGTACATCGGGTGAGAGGTTAGCTAAGTAGGCTTGGGGCGGAATTCAATCCGGCGTCGCGGGGCAATAGCGGGGCGGCGGCCACCTCCGAAGCGCTTCTTGCTGCAACTTGGAAGCTGCGAAGGCGATTCCCAAAATCGCATCTTTCCACATTCCCCATCTTGTTGCGTATTCACACCTAAGCTCCTGACCCCGCTATCATGACTGCGAAAACTACAGAAGGGCTCACGCCAGAGCAACTCGCCTTCTTCAACGAGAATGGCTACCTACTGATACCGGATGCGCTGTCGCAAGACACGGTGAAGCAGCTACTTGAAGACACCAACAAGATGCTCAACGACTTCTCCCTGGACGACCATCCCATGACCAAGTTCTCGACAGGCGGCGAGGACGGGGCCGACCATGTAGGGGACAGCTATTTCCTCGACTCCGGAGATAAAGTACGTTTCTTTTTTGAAGAGGGTAATTCACGATTTCATGTCTACCCAGCAATCAATGAGCTAAGATAGGCTTGCAGACGCCTTTGACAAGTCGGGCTCCCTAACAAAGCCCAAACATCGCGCCATCAACAAGATCGGCCACTACCTGCACGAGCTCTCCCCTTCCTTCCGCCAAATCTCTCTCTCCGATCGCAATGCTGCCATCGCCTCCTCGCTGGGGTTCCTTGACCCCCGCGTCTTACAATCCATGGTCATTTGCAAGCAACCCGAGATTGGCGGAGCAGTGCCGCCACACCAAGATAGCACCTTTTTGTATACCGATCCGCCGAGCGCGGTAGGGTGGTGGTATGCACTCGAGGATGCGACACAAGAAAATGGTTGTTTGAGCTTTGCCGCGGGGAGTCATAAGCGAGCTGCGATCGAGAAGAGGTTCGTCAGGACGGGCAAAGGAACCGGCTTTGTCGACAACGACGGGGCCAAGTTCCCTACCAGCATAACGCCTGAGAGCAATGGGGAAAAGGAATACGAGATGGTGGAAAAACAAGAGAAGTACGACATGGGAGAAGTCAAGGCCGGAACACTGGTCCTGATACATGGCAACATCCTGCACAAGAGCGAGAAGAATACCAGCAACAAGAGCAGGAATATATACACTTTCCATGTCATCGAGGGCGACCAGAAATACGACGAGCGAAACTGGCTGCAGCCACCCGCGCAGGGCTTCTCGAGCTTGTCTCGGGGCAAAGCGGCGACGAACGTTGCGGACGGGTCGGAGACGCGGCATGGGCTTGCGAAAGACTGGTAGATGTATTCTTGCCATGGGTTATGGACACTACGACTTGCTTTGCACACATAGACCGATGCCTCCGAGCACGAATGCCATTCCTATCCAAGTATCTGCCTGTGGTTAGCCTCTGGATTGCGCCAAGCCTGTACAGCGCATCTCGGAACATACCTCTGCTGATGACCTTCTTCTCTGCCCACCATTCACCCAGAACCGTGAACAAAAATGCCAGCGAGTTTGTAATGGGCACCGTGAGACTCAACTCGGCTTTTCCGATCAATATGAAGAACCACACGCTTCCGGTGACGTTCAGCAGCAATGGGATGGCGTATGCGGGCCGGCTGAGGACTCCAATCACGGCGTACACGACGCCAAGCATCTTCTTCTTGAGCCATGAGTTGTTCGCATCAACGAGGGCAGGGCGTTGGGGCAGCATGTAGTTCCTGTGTGCGTTAGAAAATGTTGGCTGGTCGGACATGTCCTGGCATCGTACATGGCGGCTTTTCGCATAAAGGGCGTCGTGAGTCCCCAGCATGCGCCAACCATGAGGAAGCCCAGGATCCAGCGGAAGATTGAGGGCTGGGGCTCATTGGCTATGGGCGCGTCGGGATCCATGGCGGTATCGCAAAGGGTATTGAGGGTTGAAGACAATGGGGGGAAGATGCCCAGGTGTCGCCGGCACGCACGTCTGATGTTCCGATGACGCGCCAGTCGGTGCGCCGCGACCCGACATCACCGCCTGGCAATTCCCTTCATGGTCTATGATTACCAAAACTCCAGTCCCTAGACTGCTCCAGCGCACCGTGCGGTCCAGCATCCCCAGAAAATTCCAGCAATAGACCACGACGCGAGCTCATTCGGTGGTGTCGCAAGACCCTGCAGACGTGGGTAGGAAGCTATCTTTGATCCACTGTCCTGGGTCTCACACTAGTCATCCCACCCCCCAAATCCTCGTCGGTTCCTTCTTCTCTGATTACCAATACATTGAACTGGCTCAGAAACCTACAATTCATCACGATGGTTGCATCAGAATGGGAACTGCTGATACTTGCATCACTGCCATTTTCACGCCGTCGGTCACGGCAGTGCGAGAGGCAATCTCTTGTTTCTACAACTAGACCCTCGTAGGCACGAACACGATGGTAACTTCACTGGTCGGAACTGTCGCTGGCCGCATGGCCCCCGAGAATCGCGTTTCGAAACCACCAACAGGGATCCCTCTTCACTTCACGTACAGCTAAGACATCCACCTACACAAAGAGATCAACCCCCAACAAAGGACTTCACCCACAATCTGATTGTCGTATAACGGGTACCTGCGGGCTGGGCAGTCCACCTTAGGCAAGTAACCCAGCGTTTGATATGCGGCTGCATAGACCATGTGCCTACCTTCGTTACCAAATGTCCAATCACCCTGGATACCTCCCAGATTCGCGACGTCTGGCTCCCGGGACGGTTTAGACGCCTCAAAAGTACCTGAAACCAAAGGGCTGGGGCTTAGTCCATGACCTATTCCAATCCCTGGCGCAACCCAATATGATCTAGCGCGCTAAGTATAGATGGAATCTTCATCCAGTAGGCAATGGGAAGGGAAGACCTTTTCCATGTTTGGAGGTGTGAAATCATATATTTCTTGGTAGGTTTGTTCAGCATGCTTGGGTTTCTGCACTATTGGCGCGTTACAGAAGTTGTTCCTGCAGGCTCATATTACCACGACGCGTTCATTGATAAAGTACGAGTACCACATTACAATCATCATATCAACACCTCGCCAATCTTTCATCAGACACCCGCAACACATCCCGCCTAATACCAAACCCCCCGTCATCGCGCCTTCCGCGTCACGTGACTTCCATGTCACCGAGGCCACTCCAACACGGCAGCACTACATCAATGCAGTCAGTCAGAGACAAAGACATAGAAGTAGTCGATTTGGATCGCCTCTTCGAAGAATATGTCAATACAGACCTGCTACGTCCTTTCAACGACCCTGTAGCAGGCCAGACCATCTCCGACGAGCTGGCGCGGCTCTTTGAGCTTGCTTCGTCGAATGAGAGCGAGCTGTTTGGGGCTGAAACTATACTCGATCGGGAAACCAAGGCTGCTTGGCACAAGGCTCTCCAGGACTGTGATCAAGCTCCTACCTCGTCATGGCCTGACAATTCAACATGCTCTTATCATGTTACCTCGTCAATCGAAAAGGACACCCTCAGCGACTCTGAGTTGTTGAACTTTACAGGTGTCTTGGGTCTAGAGAGGGATCAATCGCGATTTGTTTCTCAGCCTTGTACACCTCGACCCTACACCTCCGGTCGGTCACCCAAGAAGGCTGTGTCTTTTCACAGTCAGTTGCAACATCGCAGCGTCAATAAGTTGTCCAAAAGATCGACACAATCTATTACACGGATGATGCAATCACCTCATCATAGCTTCGACGCTACAGGTGTCTGGACGCGAGGAACGAAGACTCCAATGGAAAATTTGACGAGAGCCTCGTCTCATGGGATTGCTTCGGTCTCATCGCCTTCTAAACTTGCGCAACAAGAAAGTAGCCATGACATGTCCACGCAAGAACATCAACAGTCCGTTATTGGTGCGCACTTGCTACTTCCAGCCGACACGGAAACTGAATCTTCGCATTACCTGTCACCTTCTTCCGCATCACCCGAGATGCAGGCTTCTAATGGGACTTGCTACGAGCAGAATGCTCATCTCACGGTCGACCCTCTGAATGTACCAAACTCGGCTCTTTCAGCCTTGCCGACGCCGCCCTCTTCTTTTCCATTGGCCATGACACAATGGATCCCGGAGGAGGCCTCAGCTCTCGATTTCAATTTTACAGCCTCCACAGTTTTCGCCAGTTGCACGAAGTCATGCGAGTGGTGGGAGACGGGGATTAGCGTTACTCAGCCTTGTCATGCTACAACGGAAAGCAACACGCTCTCCACAAGCCAGTGCCTGAATATGCAAGGTCTGGGCATTACGTGCGATGACGAATATTTTCCTTTTGGTGCCGTAAATACTTACGCGACGACTGCTCATGCACCCTCAATGCCCGCCTCCTCGACTTCGTTCGACATGGCCACTTACGGAGCCATATACCCCACCCAACACCAGTACCACACAGCGTCAACTGGCCATACATTCTCGCCTTCACCCTCACCAGACGCAGCCTCGCGCTTCCACAGTCGCAGACTATCATCACACTCACGCCACCACGGAGCCGGTCACTCGCAACGCCGCAAATCCAGCCATTCGTTCCAACGCTCCTCGCCACAAACCAGCAGTAGCAGTACCAGCGGCGGCGTGGGCTTCGTCAACTTCACTCCTGACGATAGCAGGAAAATCTTGACCGGCGTGGCGCCTAGCGGAAGTAGCAAGACTAAAGCGCGCCGCGAGAAGGAGGCGACTGATAAGCGACGGAAACTTAGTCAGGCTGCTATGAAGGCAGTGCTGGCGGCGGGTGGGGATATCCATAGTATCAGGCAGTTGGAGAGGGAGGGGTATTGGACTGTGGAAGGATGATGGGGTTTGTTGTTGTCATGGGATGGCTTTTTCTGTCCTTGTTTGTCATGTCACGTATGATTATGAAGTGGATGAAGGCTATAACTCCCCAGCCGCTGTAGGCAGCTTACTTCGGTTCTTATGATGATATGGTTGCTGGTGCACTCGGGACACACATGCAGAGGGCGATGCTCGATAGCATCCCTTCTTCTCGTATCCCATCACTCTTCTAGTATGAAGCCGTATGTGAAGTGTAGGCGTAGCATCTCTCTTCAACCTGGACTCGTCGCAGTATCGACACTTTTGATACTATCCTCAGCCGCCAGCTTCAACCTCGAGCCTACCCAGCACAGCTTCCACAACGCCCTTTGCGCCAATCCCCCTCTCCACACCCCCCAGACTTCTTTCCTCAGCCTCGAGTTCCACGGAGCCTTCGTAAACCCTGACAATCATATCCTCGTCGACCTTTGCACCGCACGCAACCAGGCCGCGAATCAGCGTGCTTACTCTGGTAATCTCGCGCATAACACCGGGATCAATGTCGTCGTTTTGACTGGAATATAGCGTTTCCGTCACACTCTCATCCAACCTGTTGATGCCCACTTCCTTGGGATCGGCACTAGTTGCAATGTGCTTACTGATGAAAATGTAGCCGTTTACACCGAGTACAATGTCGATTTCGCCCGCGGCTGTGTTCAGCGTAAAGACCTGGCGGCGACTCCGCACGACACCACCCTTGCGACTCAGTATGCCGCCGCCACCCGCGCCACTCAGACTGGTGAAGAGGCCGTTACGCAGTTTCCCGTATTTCAGCGATCGCGTGTGCAGCGAGGCGGTGCCGTCTTGGTGCAAACTCTGCACTTCGGCGACGAGCAAATCGCCTTCTTGGAAGAAGGTGCGGATGTTGAGTTCGTCGACGGTGGTGCGGCGCCGCAGTACGCCGCCGGGGAGGTTGATGCTGGAGAGGGGCAGGTTGGCGAGCATGGGCGCGGCAATGTCGACGTTCCATTTCTTCGTTCCGACCGTTGTTATCCTACCAACCACCAGATCGCCGATTTCAGGCTGGTACCGCGCTCGTAGCGGCTGCACGGATAGCAGCTTGTTCGTCTTTTGTAGCGTCCCCGCAACCGTGGATATGATGGTCGTGGACCCCGTGGGGTGAGAGGGAATGTAGGTGCCGTGGCCGCGCATCCATTGCGGGTCCGAGGTTATGTGCTCGCCTGGTGTTACTATGGCTTTGAAAGACGAGAGCGCGAGGTCGTCGTCTTCAGCCATCTCGACGTCGGAATCCGAGTCGTCGATGGCATCGCGCCGTGGTGGGAGGGGTGCGCTGGGCGGGAGGATGGAGATGGGCATTACGACAATGCGCCTGCGCGGGCGATGTGGTCGGCGACGGGCCGCAGATGTTCAATCGGCCGAGATTGGTGATATGGGAGCTATGCGACGTCTTGGGGGGGTATCTCTGGGAATTATCTAGTCGGAGCCGTGGTGTCACTGTTTGGTGGTGAGGGCTGGAAATTTTGGTGGGGATTGGAAGCTCTCCGGCCAGGGCTGCGGAGCTACCCGCATCCAGCCTAGACACGACGCGTCGACATGCGCATGGCTGTCGCGACCAATTCGACGTCATCGCGTCCACAGCCGCATCCCGCCCATCGCATCCACATTCATATCCACTACTACACCATCACGTGGAAATGACCCCGTCTTCTTCCTCTCCCTCCATATCCCACTTCAATGAACCATTCATCTCGTCTCTCGATGCTGCCGCGCCCAGCAATGCAAATGATGATCCAAACTACTATGCTCGCTATCCTCGGTCGCTCATTACCACGTCGAACCTGGATACCTTTGTGACTGGCACTGGCTCCGCCATCTATGAATCTCTTGTTCCGCTCCTCGAATCCACCACTCATGAACTTATCCTCGTCACCTGTTTCTGGGCGCGCTCGGCGACCCTCGATACCTTGAACGGCGTGTTGAGAAGATTATCCGACAAGGCGGTGAGAAGAGGAACCGAGAAGATCAGGGTCCGATTGTGCTTCTCTTCTAGCTCCATCTTCCAGAAGCTCTTTCACAAACAAGCCACGACAGGACAGACATATGTTCCTGACACGTGGGTGAAAAGACTGGGCCTCCCTGATCCGTCTGAGCTGAACGGATTGAACCTTGAGATCAAGTCCATCTTCATTTTACCCTTTAGCGTCATGCACCCCAAGTTTATCATCGTCGACCGCAAAACTGCAGTACTGCCCAGCTGCAACATTAGCTGGGAAGAGTGGTTTGAAGGCGCTGTTACCCTTACTGGACCCATAGTAGACCAATTCCTTAAGTTCTATCGCACTTTCTGGGAGCAACGCCACGACGAGCCCACAAAGCTAGAAGCTGCAGATGGCGCCTCCAGCAAGCATAATGACGCTTTGGAATCATTCGTCCAGCTTTCCGCTCGCGACACACATAGCGTCTTCCTTCCGAGTCCCCATCGCCGGAATCCCCGATTCAGTTTCACTGCATCCCAAGACGCTCTTCAAGCACCTCCAACGCCATTAAACGTCTTCATCCTCACTCTCCTCGCAAAGGCCGAGCGCACCATCCGAATCCAAACCCCAAACATCACTGCACCCCCCGTTCTATCCGCCATACTGCGAGCCTTGGCGCGTGGCGTCGACGTACGCATACTCACCTCTGAGCGCCTCATGATACTCGAGCAGCTAGTCACAGCAGGTACTACGACATCGCGCTGCGTCAAAAAGCTCATCAAACGATACCAACGCCTTTGTCATGAAAACCGACATCCCACTGATGAAGAAGCGGCCATTGCGACGCCAAAACCGGGGTCGCTGCATATCTCCTTCTTTGAGCCGGTTGGTGGGCCGAGGAAAAGAGGGAAAGAGGGGGGAGAACCGCAGCAGTCGCATCTTAAGATGACAATTGTGGATGATGAGGTTGTTGTTTTGGGTTCGGGGAATTTGGATCGTGCTAGTTGGTTTACTAGTCAGGAGCTGGGTGTTGCCTTCTTTGGGAGGGAGGTTGTGGGAAAGATTGGTAGTGCGGTAGATCAAGGTGTGGAGGGACGGGGTAGGATTATTTTTGATAGTCATGGACGGTGAAGTTGGATTGAGGCGTGTTAGTTGGACTGGGGACTGAGTGACGTGGGATGGGTGCGAATGTGTTGGATAGTCTTCTTCTCGTGTATAGCTACGACATTTTTATCTGTATACACTGCTTAGAAGGTAAGTCACAATGGAGACGGGAGGAAAGCCTAGAGAGCTTTTGACAAATAAGAACGGAGAGGATGAAGAGCGAGCTCACTGTCGAGGACATGTGTGTCACGATCAAGCCCTACGCCACTTGGCCATACGCTACCAAAAAGGTACAGTGTTCCGAATAGGAATACTGGGCGTAGGATAGCATATATACTCGTCACAATGTGTTACATCCACTCTTTCAACGGCCTTATTTGGCCACTGGTAGAAGGCTTTACCAATTTGGACTATTATTTGTTTGGTTTTGATACCCATATCTTTGTGTATACCTTCTAGTAATGATGAAGAGAGGAATGAGAATAGGGACAGAGATGCTAAAGAGGCAAGCTAGTCTCAACTATAGAGTTGGATGAAGCTCGATAGAGCTGTCGGCAAAAACGTATTCGGAGGGGGTGAAGACGCTAAGACACTATAGTTGTGATAGAGCGCGAATGGAAATTGTAGAAAGGATCGGACTCTACAAGGTGCTGGAAATGTGCGGCGATCCAAACGGTTAGGGATACCGATTTGCGGTTGGATCGGTAACACAAAAGCTTTGGCTGCGGGGCTGGGGCGGAACGGGTTCACCGGACCTTGAAGACCCTGCCTGTTTTTTTGCTTCACCATTTTCTTCCAAGCAGCATGTCTGTTCTCACCATAAAGAAGCTGCCCGCGATGAGTGTTCTTTACGATTTGTTTCCCAATGATTAGATACCTACCCTTTTCGTCGATCAGCCACCTAATATATATATGCTGCCGCCTATTGTAAAATGCGTGCTTGTGAACAGCACCTACATTGTGAACCAGCGTTGCCCCACGCCAGGATCAGCACGCACGCCAGATAATGAGACACCTACACCGCTTTATCAACACGCTATGGTTCCAGCCTCCCCCTGCCAATCCTGTGGCGCACGCGTATGTTACCCAAACACAGGCTTACTGCTGCGGTCAGCCGGGCGTAAGGCTCAACAAAGCCTCGCATCCCAAAGGCTCAAAGTCAGCGTTCGTCCATCCCCCAAGTTTGAGCGAAACGAGAGACCATAGAAACTACGATGAATCCTTCGCGCATTTCCACTGATGATGTCCCAGAATCTCTACAGTCTTTAACTGCAGATGATTCCGAGCGATCTCACTCGCGTTTAGTGCCTCCTGGCCCGCTACAGGAAACGACGAATCCAACCGACGTCATGACCGATGTCGACCTCTCTCCAGAGCCCGCAGCGTCTTCAATCAGTAACGATACCCCAAAGCCGCAACCCGACGAGGATTTTCATCCGTCTTACACGCGGACTCGTTCGATGGTGGGGGAGATTACATCCGTCATCGCGGGCCTTGTCTGCATGGTCCTCGCTCTCACGATCTTGCTGTGTATCTACGATACGTCTATGGCTAGCTGGAAACTACCCGTACAGCCCAATACTGCTGTTGCTTTGTTGGCCACTTTGACTCGGGGTACCTTGATGTATCCACTCGCGGAATGCCTCGGTCAGCTCAAATGGACTTTCTTCGAACGACCGAGAACACTTGACCTGATGCATACATTCCACGTTGCGAGCAGGGGCCCTCTAGGCGTCCAAACTTCTGTGGCGCGTAAACATCAAATCGCCTCTATCATTTTGCGCAGCTATGACAACCGTCTTGCCGCTGTTTTTTGAACTGTTTATGCAGCAAACGATAGAGTTTGCAACAAGATCGGCGCCCATGTGAAATGAGACAGCATATGCGACGCATACTACCTCTTACGAGGATTTTGAAGAAAACGGTAAGTGCTATACTCAACGCATTATCAGTCTGCTAGTAGCATTGATGAGTTAGAGCCAGAGTCCGCAACAATCAATCCAGATTGTGAGATTGATCTTGTGAGATTGCCAGATTAAAGCTACAATCAAATTAAGAAGCTAGTCTTTAGATTAGTAGCTTAATTAATTAGTCTGTTATATCTAGATTGTTAGATTAATAAGATTGTGCCGCTACTATAGGAGTAGAGGGTAAAGGTAAAATAAAGGATATATTTT
>JARBXR010000212.1:0-31078 GCA_029100535.1 Stemphylium beticola | reverse complement strand
TCGGCATGATTGATTCCTACCTAAGTTAGTGATTACTTGATCAGGAAAGTGTTATACCTAGGTAGGAATCAATCATGCCGATCTGATTGATTGTTGCGGACTCTGCTGAGAAGACGTTAAGCTGCGCCCGTTTTGCTTGTATGGTAATATTATGTTTGGAGTTCTGGTATACATGCTACTTGGAAAAAGACTGCGCAAGAGGGGGGGGTTTTTTTGAGCGGGAGGGTTTACACTTGCGAGGAAGGAGACGTGGAGAACTTCTGATCTATTTTTGCTGTCGAATAGATGTTGTACAGTGTAGTAAAAGGTTACAGACAGGGCAAAGAGGACCTGCTGCTCGTAATTCATATGTATATTCAGCAACCGCGCTTTCCCACGCACTAACATTTGCAGGGACGAAGGATAGCTTACGAGTTCATGCGCGACAGAGGCGTTCTGTGGTTCTCTTTGGCCGATCTTGCCTTCACCCTACCTAGGTCGAGCCAGGCTTTGCGAAAACTGCATAGCGTAATTTTGAGCTCCTGGTCTTTGGCGTACGTACATGGTACATGTAAAGTGTGATGACAATGACTAAACAGCCACGCTAAGTAACATGCGCTTCGTCAATGAGGCGTGCAAATCGAAGGATGTGCATATCGTGACCCTGAAAGGGCGGGACGACCTGACCTTGTCCGACATGCGCCTACTCTACCCTGCGACACACGGTACAAGACCAGCTGAGCACAGGGCCTGATGCCTGCGGCGCCATGTCCGTGTGCCAGCCGCTACAGTCGTCACGATGGCAGCGCGTGCCAATCTGTACGCAAGCGTCATTTGCATATTGACGGCGTAAATGTGTGACGTCGTCAGCCTACTCAAGAGGTTCCCGGCACATCTCAACAGCCAGAGATGGGCATGTCGTGCTTGGGGAATTACAGGGCGAAGAGGTCAGACGGCCGGTTGAGGGTAGAACAGGGTGATTTAGGTGAAGCGACGGGCGTTCTTGGGGGCCCATCATGCACAGTGAAGCGACGCCGCGGTATGGCTACCGGCATGTTGGGTTCGGTGCGACGTCGTATTGGTCTGAATGGGTAGTTGCAGTGACAGCTCGAGATTGTGCAGGGTCTTACAAATCCTTGCGCAGCCCATGATCGCCGGTACGCCTGTCCTATCATCGTCAAAGGCAGTATAGTTCGAGAACCCACGCCCGGAAACCAATCCCAGGGCAGCATCCACGTAGACTATAATATCGCAGCGTAAGCTCGGTACGGGAAAATCGGCGTGAGACGAGTATGTAGATCATGGAAAAGTGCAAAGTATCGCCATGGTAGATGGGGCCAGTGTAATGTATGATGCTAAGTAGCTTCTGTTCCTAGAGCGGCAGGAGAAGGATTCGTCGAGGCAGGCGGGCACGACAAAAGGCCCGCGCGGTTCCGCGCGACCATGGGCCGACACAAAGAACATGGCATTAGCCACGTCGCGAGATGCCAAAGGCGGTTGTAGGAGCGAATACGTCGAATGTGAACGCCCCGCTGTCATGTCGGCGCTGGAGTGCGATCGAAGTGCCTGATGGGCTCCCAGGACAGGGGAGACGAGCCGGTCGTCTCCCGCGAGTAGGATTCGCACATGATTGGTGGTCGGGGACTGTATTATCAAGCAGGCTTTCCGGTGGCTAAAAGGGAGTAAACGATGACTTCAGCTTATCATAACTTATCATAAGAGCAGGGCGCACGGCCGGCCCTGGGAATAATACATGTCGGAAGCTACACGGCATTGATTTCTTGCCAAGGTCCAGTATTTGAAGGAAGCGGGGCCAATACGGCCGCGTGACTGCAGGCGGAAACAGCCACGGGGCGTGTTGTTTAATGCCTGGATTCGATACAGATAGGCTCCTGTTTGGGAATTAGTCGTGAAACTGTGAGGAGTATTGGGCGCAGTATTGGTTCCCGCAGGTTTAACCCGATCATGTATGATCGCCGCCCACTTCCAATAGCCGGCATGCGCCATCGATGTGCTGCAAGGGCTGGGGGCCGCCACGACAACATGTGGTGAACTAGTTGTTCTTTTTGACGATCATGGTGGCGCGCTGTCGATCCGGTTTTTGGTTTCCGTGGCTGTCTGCTAGATCATCATGCCTGTGGACAAAAGGCCATGCATCAAGCCATGCGTGACTCGTGGCCGGGCTGCAACGCCAAGTCGCCGCTCATGCTGGACAAGATCCTGTTCGGTCCAGGGTATTGATAGACGATCATGTGGAGGAGCTGCGTTCGCGTTCGCACCTGTCAATATATGAGGCTGCGATGGCGTCTGTGGGTGGGGTTGGTCTTGGTATCGTGAGGCGAGAAGGAACGCAACCCTGCAGACGCGCAAGGCACAATGGGCTGATGATACCACTTCCTAGGTATACTTGATCCCGCTCACATGATCATCGTAGCCTCACGGTCCCGAACGGCCTTGGAAACAGGGAAGTTTGCAATGAAGCTCTGTGATTCTAGTGCTAAGCAAATTCTATACTATAGTTGCTGCCCAACCACGTCGTTGCAGTGGATCCCGATCTGACCGTTGGTGACAGCTGTCGTTCGAGCGCTAGCACCTCAGGCTCAAGGCAAAGTCTATTGCCGCCCAATACCAAGAGGAGACACTGGAGATGGTAGGCTCTTCTAGATTCTCGCCATGTTGTCACCGGGGATTGGGTGCGAGCAAGGGCGGTCCGGTGAGATCCACATGCATTCGTGACTCGGCGCTACATTTCATCCACCTCATCAACCCGTGCGTTATCGTATACCCCGTCAAGGCTTTCCAGCGCCCGCGCCGGATCATCCGTACCAGCATTAAAACTCGAGCCCAAAAGCAACCGTGTTACAAAAGACCCGTGCCTCGAATGCATGTCGTCAACATGAACCGTGCATAACGATTGCGATCGTACCCTGAGCTTTCTCCGCTTTTCCCCAATGCGCGTGTGAAGGAAATAGGAAAAGCCGAAAGCTGGCGACAAAAGAAATGTAGAGATGCGACCCGAAGAGAGAAAATGCTGGAGTGAAGGCCGCAGATAGCACTATTTGGACGCAAGGAAAATGAATGCAGATAGCCTCCAGCCATGAACACCCCATGCCCTTTGCCATTTATAGGCCTGACGAAAAAGAGAACAACACGAGGGATTGACTGCGCCGTAACCCATGTATGTACAGAAGAAAGCAGACCATGTTGTGCGCATAGCGGGAGCTGAGTCGCGCCCTCAGAGCGACGGCTTGTGGACATGCCGTAGAGAGAAGTGTGAGCGAGAAGGGTGTAGAGTAAGCCTCTCGCGCAATTGCGGTCAATGCGCTGCGTGATAGCCGTGCGGATGCGGCGCAATGGCAAGCCACCAGCAGGATCATCGTTACCCGAGTGTGCTACGATCATCGCCGCCGTGCTGTAGATGTGGGTCGCTGTGCGGAGGAGCCTGCGCCAACTTCCTCGAGGAGGTCCATGCAGGAAGTCAACACTGCGCAAGATTAGCAAGATGCGTGACGAATAAAAGTGATGCTGCACTGACTCGCGACAATCTCCTCCTCCCATACACCCATCTGGTAGTCGACCAGGCCGTGCTTTTCCATGCTGTCGCAATTCTTGACGAGCTGCGTGCCCATCTTCTCGAGGAAGTCGTAGTCAATGAGCGACTTTGGAGGCTGCGGGCGCTGGCCGGTGCTGATCATTTCCTGCGTCATGGCCTTTTGCTTCTGGAGGGTGGAAAGCCAGCAGGTGTTGAACTCTTCCCACAGCTGCAGGCGCTGTTGGTAGTAGGTTTCGTCGTCGCGTACCAGGCCTGCTACAGTCAATTCAGTTGCTCGCTCTGTGTTGTAGGCATGAAAGGACTTACCCAATGTTTCGGCAAAGTGCAGCAGCCAGTCCGACATCCTGAAAAGCAAGGTGCCAGCCTCGCTGAGGCGGCCGTCGCGAACGTGTTCAAACGTCTTCTTGAGCTCGCTCTGGTAGGTCCTGTAAAAGTCGTCATATTCGTTTCCGCTGTTGGCCTGCGGGTCGCTGTAGTTGGCCTGCGGATAGCCCCCTTGAGGAGGGGCTTGATGGGGATCTGTCATGCCAGCGGCGGAGTAGGCGGGCGCAAGCGCTTCTCGTCCGACCTGGGCTTGCGGTGCTGTATATCCCAGAGAGGGGTACTGGGAAGGGACGTTCTGCGACGCAATGGCAGAAGCAGGTGCGCTCGTAGGCCCGCTCTCATAGTATTGCGGTTGTGCAACGCCAAAGCCGGTGCTCAGGACCTGTATAGCCGAGTCCCTATTTTGCTGGTACTGTTCCACAGGCTCATACTGCGACGAGCCTGTGGCGGCGGCCTGGGCGCCGGGCACGCTGTACATGATGTTCTGGCCGTAGGGCGAGTACTGCTGGGGAGTACGCTGGGCCTGTTGCTGCTGGTCCGAGGCATAGTCCTGGGCGCCATAGGGCACGCTCGAGGGCTGAATCGACGAGCCAAACTGTGCGCCTTCACCGTAACCGTAACCGTAACCCTGAGAGCTGGCGCGACTTCCGGAAGAGGGGACGGAGGTGGGTGGGGCAGGCGCTGTCAAGGGCGGCTGCCTGAAGCGATCGGGTGCGCTTACCACTGGATACGAAGCCTGTGGTGGAAGCAACGTGCCTTGTTGGCTTGCGTAACCTGAGGGAGTATGCCGTGGCCGGCGGTCATTGTCCATCCCAACCAGCCCGCCTTTATACTGCAGACTGAAGGGCGGTTCGAGAGCCCGGTACCCCAAGGGCGAGACTGGCGGTGTCGCGTAATTGGCCAGCTTGCAGGCTTGGGCGAGGTAGGTGGTAAAAGGTCGGCGCAAGAGGTGGGGATGAGGCGGGGCGGGCGCAGGTGGTGTCGAGTAGTGCGGCTATGCGAGTCGATGTATGTATAGCTGGTAGGACCAAGAAACAAAAAAAAGCGATGGGAATGTGGGCTAATGGTGGTAGATGTATGACGTCCGAAATTGGAAGACGAGATGCTCCAAGGTCCAGATGGTTTCGATATAAACACGGCCCTGACGCGTCGACTACTGAGCCAATGGAGCCCAATGATGCAGGAAAAGAAGCTCGCGCAAGAGCCTCGGCACTGGCCAGGTTATCCTCGCTTTGGGTGCGCGAGGATGAGAGCAATGCAGAGCTCCAGACGCCGGGATTGGTCGTCCCGATGCGGAAATGTTGGAGAAAATGTGTGCGTCGTGTGGACCAGCTAAACACGTAGCCACTACCTGACAGCGAAATTGTCCGGTAGAGTCCAGCCTGGAGAACCCTGTTTGCGATGGGCTGGTGGTGAGGCGACGCTTATGCGTGAGATGTTTGAAGGGTAGTCCTTGCAAACCGATCAGTGTTCCAACGAGTCGGACTGAGCAGAGGCCGGTCTAGGAGATCGTCTCAAACAACTTAACGTCTGCGTTCCGGTAGCTTAACGGCCTAAACGTACGCTGGCGTTCTTCACGGTGCAGGTGCAGGTGCAGTGTCTTGGGCGCGCACTGGGCGAGAGGGAGTACATGCAGAGACGAATGAAGCGTTCGGTCCGAGACCAGACAGGAAGTGCGACAGATGGTCAGTTTGCAAATCGTGTGCACTGGGGGCCCACGGACAGACAACAGAGAGGCTTTATTAGAAGACTCCAAAGGATCAATGACGCCCGTGCGAGCCTCGAGCGTCACGACGACAAGCAGAAGCTCGAGGCCGGTTCACGGCTGCCCTGAACTGGCGACCGGACGAGGTCCCTGCGAGGGCGTAGTGGGGGGGTTGGTCGGCGATGCTAGCCTGGCTGGACAAAGGTTGGAAGACAGGTAGGCGGGAAGGGAATGATGCAAAAGCACTACATTGGGAGAGCATCGGGCAGAGTGTGAGCAAAAAGGAAGTAGTCTCTAAGCCACGCCGGCGAAGACTGTAAATACCTGGACCAGGGTGTTGAAGCTAGAGGAGAAAACAATGGTGGGTACCTGAGAAGTGGGTGTGGCTGCAGGTCGGGCGAGCGACGGCTGACGAGTGAGAGACGTCTGCGACCTCTGGATGACAGCGACCTTGCGAAGTCTCCGATTTCCGATCTGGTCAGGGCGGGGCTAGAGGAACCCTGTCCACCATGGTTACGGATCGCCCATGGTGGATCTGCACGCGCCTGGGCAGCCATGCTGCAGGGCATCGTCGCCTTTGCTGCGATGGTGGTGGTTATGCACCGGACGCCATCCGCACCACCACATGGCCAGCAGCAATGGGGCATGCAGAGTCAGCAACAGCTTCGACGACTGCGCAGCCTGTTTCTTCCTCGGCACAAAGAGATGGCGCATTCCGCCCCGCGGGCCCACAGCGGCCAAATGTCGCAGGTTGCTGGACCAGGAACACCTCCTCTCACCCAGCTGGACTTGGCGGCGGGCAGTATGACATCGCGCCGCAGACCATTTGTCCGCCAGTAGGTATGCGCAAAAGAGCTGTGGGGGAGAGATACTAACCTTCGAGAGCACCCCTCCGAACCCTGTCGCGCACTTGTTTCACACTGCCGTCCATGTTCGGCTGCTGAAGCGCGCCTGGAGGTTCTTCCTCTGCTGCCAAATCATCAAACAAACATCGAACCTTGGGGGCATCAGCACGTCGTCGTCTCCACGCCCATGGTACCAGGACGTCAGGCGTCCTGTGTAGGCGCTGAAAAGGCAGGAGGAAGAGAGAGAAGGTTTAGGGGCTATCTCGGGCTCCAAACTCGATCCGTCCTCTCATCTCTGCAACGCTGCAAGTTCCCGCCCAGCAGCAGGGATGCTCTCGCCTGTGGTCGATCTCGCCTTGGGCCACTCCTCAGTCCTCACTCAGCCTCACTCGTCGATCCTGCGCATGACGACCTTTGCATTCAGACTTTGCAACTGGCGCACCTCATCATGGACACGCGACGTTGCCATGTTTCCTCGACGCAGCAGCAAAGACTCCTCCAATCTTACCCTCTGCGCTGCGGTGGGGCTAGCGCCATCGCAGGCGCGCCTGCCGGCAAACCTCAATGGCTCTTGCCGTGAACTCTCCGTACATTCCTCAGCACGGCAGCGCTGCAAACACTAAGCCGCACCGTTTATTTTGAGCTAAAAAAAGGCGTCTTGGACTCTTCATGACACATGAAATACACCGCTTGCCGCGCCACATGCTTCACGCACTGATGCACCCGGAAGCTCGCGGTATGAATGTCGGTGCACGTGAGCGCCGGAAATGCGCAACCTTCTGGAAGCCGGGCGAAGAGGCACGACATGGCGCTGCACGACAGCCGTCGCGTAACGAAACCAAAGTAGTTGAAATTGTCCGTTCTGCTGTCATCGCAGGGCAGACTAATGCGTCATTTCGGTACGGATGGCGATCGTCAAGTGGCCCCAGCTGCCGCATCAACATCCACTGTCGCGCATCCTAAGATGATCAAGGACCACGGCGAACATGCTTCGAGAAGGTTTCACTTTATTCGACAAACGCCTGACTCGTGTCACCGCCGCGCCCGCTACGTGGAGCAATGAGCGAGAGCCATGCTGACCCATTTGCGTGTCCATTGAGACTTGAGCCAGGGACCGAAACAAGGGTTGCCAGCGGCCAGGGTAGGAAATGTCTCAATCGTCAACGACGATCCAAACGGCGCGCCCTCGCTCAGTCCAACGACCATCTCGCAATCAACCCCCTTCCACGTTCAGCAGATCCGCCATACAAACTTCTCCCGCGGCGTGTCCGGAGCGACCGACACGTCTATGCGAGAGGAAATACGGCCCCGAACTTTGAGGCCGAATGTAATTGGCCGCCTTATGGCTGCACTCAAACGAGCGAGTCAGGATCGTCACCAGCTCGCTTCTGTTTACCTTGACATGTTACCGTCAGTCTGGTAATAAATACCACCGGCAATGAATTTCAGACTCGAGTGATTTGCTTACAGGCGCCAAACCTGCAGTGTGGCTTCCCTCTCAATTCTCCCTTGTTTGGGAGGAATCTATCACCTCAGCCTACCTACGTAAGCCCGAACGCGATTCTGAGGCTTAGCGCGACACTATCCGATCAAGTGTATTACAACCAGTACGGGAATATGGCACATGTATCGCGGCGCAGACAATCATGCGACTACATACTATAATTATCTCTTTCTTGTTGAAAATCAGATACAAAGTAACAGCCAGGGCCGGTCCGAGAAAGCAATAACATGCCACACTCGGGCAAGGTTCATCCTACATGCTTGCCCAAGGTGATACTGGGCCTGGCCCGGGGCATCGAAGGCAGGGTGCGGCGGCTGTCAAAGCCCAAAGCATTACGAGCACAGAGCTGAGAAGACGAGTAATGGGAACAAAAGGCATAGCCCGGTATCAGACCCATCACCAGGCGCATTTTCACATGGCGCTTTGCGCCTCCGACCAAGACACCCAAGGATAGACTGGTTAGATCTCCACGTGTTGCCGTTGAAGCTACTTGTCATTCCTCGGAGCCCAGAACGTATCAATGAAAGCCATGTCAATGCGCACCTTGAAAGGCAGACTCCCGTCCCATGGCCGGAAAGCTGCGGTACCTGTGTCCCTTAAAGTTGCAGCGATGGCCCCTCTGAAAGGTTGATGATACATTCGGCTGTGCTAACAAGGCCATACCCAGTGATACAAGTACAGAATACAGGTAATACAGTTTTCATCGCTTGACCCAGGTAGGCATCTTTCGTGCTTTGACGTGACCTGGCTTTTTCCTCTCCACCTTTCTCGGGTCGCGCGTTATCGTACCGGCTGAAGGCAAAATAATCAGCAATCACGTTTCAAGAATGCATGCGCAACATGTATGAGATTTCCAGGGGCTTGTTTGGAGGCAACATAGGGAGTGGTGGTGGAGATGCTTCAGCAACAAGGTCTGCATTGACCATATCCGTGGAACGGCAGAAAAAGCAAACGTTATCGTGAAGATGACGGACAAGGACGAAAAACACGACTCACCTCGTCGTAGTGCCGGCTTCAATGCTGGCTCATGGACCAGCAATGACTTAGCTACCGCCAAAGTCATTGCTTCCGCCTGACCCGTTAGACCACCGCCTTGCACGAGTGCAAAGACGTTATACTTGTCAAGGCGCTGGGTAGCCTTGAGTGCCCACACGGCGCTCTCACGATGGTGCAGCCGGCCGAAGAACTGCGAGAGAGATTTTCCGTTGACCAGCACCTCGCCCTCGCCTTCTACCAGCCATGCAACCGCAGACGACGTCTTTCTCCGCCCGACACCTTTGGCGCGCCCAAGCTCGTCGATTACTCCGGGCTTCGGCTTAATATCTCCGGGCTGGTTTGGCTTTTTGTACCGCAGCATAGCCTGCACGACTTCATCTGGCATAAGAGAGGGGTGAATGCAGTTCAGTCTCCGCAGTATCTGCAACATCCTGTGGTATCGCGCAGTTTTCACCGGCTCGTTGGTCATGATGCGGTATTGCTCAATCGTCTTCCATGCCACCTTGGGTGCTTCTGCAGGCGGTATGACGGGAAGTGTAGCGACCTTTCGGTGGAGGGCAGACAGCGAGAGGAAGTCGTCGGTGAAGGTGGGCTTTGCGCTGAAGTACGAGGGCGATGCAGGCACAACGCGCAGTGAACGTAGAAGGTTTTCCTTGGTCCCATCTTCGCCACTCCCCCCAGTGGCCTCGAGGTTGATCTCCGGTGCCGCCTGGAATGGTTCTCGCAGCTCTTCTTCAGTGACCTCAGCACGCCGTACGGCTGTTGTCGAGATGCATCGCGGTATCTGAGGGTAGCGACTCCGTTGAGCCTGACGAATAGTCCGTTCGCACTGGGGTCGCGGTCGGCTTCCCAGCGTCTCGACTGCCCTCCACAGGCCTCGTGAGAGCTCCCTGCTTGCCATTGCGCCTCTGTTGAATCGAGAAGGCACTGCGATGGCGTTGTCGGAAACTGCCAGCGGTGGATGGTTAACGCTGCACGCACGAAGCGCGCGCAAATGCCAAGGCGGGCAAACTAAAATTACCGTCTGTGCACAGACATAGATTTCTGCCATGCCCATAGCCCCGCCTTCATTTCAACCAGCCTTTTTTTCTTCAACACCCGCTTCCACACACTGATTGTACTGCTCAACCACGTAGAACTCTGCAATCATGTCTTTCGGAAAGCTCTACAGTTACTCGGTACGTTCTGACAGCTGCTGCATCTCAGCACCACACAATCAGCTCTAACAGTGTTTTGACAGGGTAACCCGCGCACCACTTCTCTCCTGGCCGTCGCGAAGGAGAATGGCCTCGACATTGAGGTTGTCAACACGGAGCCTGCCAAGGGTGTCTCTGAGGACTACCTGAAGATCAACAAGCTCGGCAAGGTCCCTACCTTCGAGGGCGCTGACGGCTTTGTCCTCAGCGAGTGCATCGCCATCGCTGTCTACCGTAAGTGCTGCCCCGCGCTCCTACCCCTTACTGCATAATATGATGTCGAATGTTTTTATCATTCAGTTATCCCTGTCTGAAAACAATTGTTGAGAACTTACTATCCTGATTACGCATGCTATTCCTCTCCTGTCCGACTAGATTTTTTGTCCGTGACTCAGAGCTGACGCATTGCAGTTGCTTCGCAGAACGAGAAGACCAGCCTGCTCGGCAAGACCAAGCAGGACTACGCAACCATCCTGCGATGGATGTCTTTTGCTAACACCGAGGTCCTCTCTCCTCTCGGTGGCTGGTTCCGCCCCATCCTCGGCCGCGACCCCTACAACAAGAAGAACGTCGAGGAGTCCCAAAAGGCTGCTCTCAAGGCCGTCCACGTCATTGAGGAGCACCTTCTCACACACACCTACCTTGTCGGCGAGCGTCTGACTCTTGCCGACATCTTTGCTACCAGCATCCTTGCTCGCGGCTTCCAATACTTCTTCGACAAGCAGTGGCGTGACTCCAACCCCAACGTTACTCGTTGGTATGAGACAGTCTACAACCAGGCCAGCTACTCCGCTGTCGCCCCCAAGCTTGAGTTCATCACTGAGGCTATGAAGAACGTCGCTCCCAAGAAGGAGGGTGCTGAGAAGAAGAAGGAGCAGCCCAAGGCTGCCCCCAAGCCCAAGGAGGTTGAGGAGGAAGAGGAGGAGGCCCCCAAGCCCAAGGCCAAGCACCCTCTCGAGGCCCTGCCCAAGCCCACATTCGTCCTTGACGACTGGAAGCGCAAGTACTCCAACGAGGAGACCCGTGAGGTTGCCCTCCCCTGGTTCTGGGAGAACGTCAACTTCGAGGAATACTCCATCTACAAGGTCGACTACAAGTACAACGATGAGTTGACCCTCACCTTCATGACCGCCAACCTGATCGGTAAGTCCATGTTTTGATTTCTATCCTGTATCAATGCTAATGTCCTGAAGGTGGTTTCTTCACTCGTCTCGAGGCTAGCCGCAAGTACCTCTTCGGTGCTTGCTCTGTATACGGACAGTCCAACGACTCTGTTGTCACCGGTGCTTTCATCGTCCGCGGCCAAGATGCTCTGCCCGCCTTCGATGTCGCTCCCGATGTCGACAGCTACGAGTTCACCAAGCTCGACCCCACCAAGGAGGAGGACCGTGAGTTCGTCAACGACCAGTGGGCGTGGGACAAGCCCATCGTCGTTAACGGCAAGTCGATGGAGTGGGCCGACGGTAAGGTCTTCAAGTAAACGCTTCGCCGTCCTGGTGGCGTCTTGCTTTGATTTATGATGCGGATGATTTACGACCTGGTATGGGTATGGATGGGATAACGGATGAAGGATTCATGAGATGACGTTGGGCAGCCTTTGGTAGATCAGCACTACTGCCACGGCCCAAGAGAGGCTCGAAAATGCTGCACAAGAAAGTTCATGATACCCAACAATTGCACTTCTCTTTGACAATGTGACCCATCGATTCAAATTGTTCACGTGCCGTCTGACAAGCGATGGAAGATTTCGGACTAGGGACTGGCCTGCAATACCCACTCAAATTTCTTCTTGTTGATGACTGTGCATACGGATTTCCAACCGTGGCAGTAGGACCCATGCTCAAAATCAGAATGTTCGTCTTACATCACACTACGTCGCATAGACGCTGTCAGGCGTTCGCGACCCCAGATCCAGGCTCGAAAAGGGCGGGGCCAGTAGAACTGTGGCTTGACTTGTACCAGACGTGATTGGCTGGGCGCTGCTGGCAACAAACGACCCGAGCCAACCGCCACAGGCAGGCTGGAAAGAACGGCGTGGGAGTGCGCAAAGGCACATGCATGTCTCTGAGCTTTCCAGTCCATCCTCGAGGAGCAGAAGCTCTACACTTACATTTTACTGCTTACGATCGCTGCGCATACGTCCCCCCGCGCACACGACCACTGCGCATCTTGTGGGCGACGCCTTGACACAAGCCTGGTCTTACAGCGGCGGCGGCGGTGCTTCTCGCGGTGGTAAACACGACCGCTTCGGTGATCGCCAAACCGCAACCCTAGGCATCCAAGCCCGTGACCGTCATTGCAACGCCTCATCGTGTGTGCGTTGGCAACTTCAACTCGACCAGCATTTCCTGATTTTTTTTCTTTCCATCTCACAGGCCTCGCCCTGGGAAAGAGCTGGGCATCTGATCTGGGATTCCCGGGACTACAGGGACAAGGGTACGACATCTGGGAGCGTAGGCTGCGTAAGAGCTGCTGTCAAACTCCGGCTTCCTGCGTCAGCTGTTGGTGGAGCGAGTGCCGCATAGTTCACGTCGTGTAACGATAGCTCCTCGACTTGTGCGACGGGACGCAACGGTTGGCGTTGAGACATTGGACTTTAAGGGTTGGCTATACCTCGAAGAGTCGGGTGCGGTTTTGAGGGAGCGGCAAAGAGCGCAATTTTGACATCCTCTGGCGCAAACTGAACCTTCGGCAACTTGCCCCAAAACACGATACGCAGATCCCAAGCTTCAATCGGATTCTTCCGTCAACGCTACGTTGTTGGTGTAAAAGGCGCCTGTTTGTTAGGACTAGGGTGTGTGTGTGTGGAGGGAAATATCGACTGCGTGGGTGGCTGAGACCGGGATTTCGGGGTTGTGGATCCTTAACGGGCAGCGAAAAAATCATAAGATAGGGCGACGTTTTCTGCACGAGAAGGCCAAAGAAGGTTAGAAAGAAAGCCAGGAGTTTTCCAGTGGGCATGAAAGAAGATGATGGAAGAGTGGTTCGGAGGCCTTCTGGACACTCTAATGAACCTGCCATTCAAGTGATTTGTTTGGTAAGTTGGTTCCATTCGACATCCGTTTTTGCAGGTGGTTTGGCATAGTGCATTCGATCTTGGGATCATGTCGTCATGATACTTGCCTTACAGACACTTCACTAGAACGCATGCTGACATCAACAGGGTTCTGGAGGCGGGCCAAGTGAAGACAATGTCACGGGCTTCCTTGTACGTTCGACGGCAACACAATGGTCGAAAAATTCGGTGATTGCTGTAGATGCCGGCTCTCATCTCGCCTCCATCACCAATATCTTAGCAAAAGACTTCCCGCTCGTCTCTGATCCAGATCCACCGCTACCAACGCCTCGGCATCATAACAACAATGGCAATGGCAATGGGGCTGCTGGCCACGACGAGTCGCCCTCTCCAGGTACTGCGAACATTACGCTTTCTGACGAGGAGTCTGATGCGGAGACCCCTGTTTCCGAGAGGGAGGTGCCAGTCACCATTACCACACTGAATAAAGGTCCATTTGCTGGACTGGCGTTCCCGCATCAAAGTGCTAGAGCAAATGCACTACATATTGTACGAGAGCATGTTTCGACGTACCTCATCACGCATCCGCACCTGGACCATCTCTCAGGCTTCGTTATCAACACAGCAGCTTTTCACAACACATCACGACCAAAGCGACTAGCGGCGCTGCCTTTTACCGTCAATGCCATCAAAAACCACATTTTCAATAACATCATTTGGCCCAATCTCACGGATGAAGACGGGGGAGTGGGCCTTGTGACATTCCAGAGGCTTGCAGAAGGCGGAAATATCGCGCTAGGGGAAGGGAGCTCACGAGGCTATATCGAGGTCTGTGATGGTCTCGGAGTCAAAGGCTTCAAAGTGAGCCATGGACACTGTATGCAGGGGCCAGGCCATGTACATCGCGGATCTAACGCAAACCTTTTGGAAATATCTGGCCTACCACAGTCATCTAATCAACTAGATGGTCAAGACGGCCGCTCTATGAGCTTCTCGGTTGCAACTCAAAGTGCACCTGGCACACCAGGGTTTACTGGTAACACAGACGCGGGTCGACGACCTAGCGGCGTCACAGTTTCACAACCACAACAATCATCCCAAGACCACTGTGTCATCGACTCCACGGCATATTTCATCCGCACGGAATCTACCCTTACAACACCCAAACGCGAAATCCTCATCTTTGGTGACGTAGAGCCAGACTCGCTCTCGCTATCCCCCCGTACATCACAAATCTGGGCCGAAGCCGCACCGAAGATCGCCAAAGGCATACTCACCGGAATCTTCATAGAAGTATCGTACACGAACGCGCAAGCCGACGCCGTCCTCTTCGGCCACCTAGCGCCGCGCCATCTCCTCGACGAGCTCAGAGTACTCGCCGACATGGTGCGGGAGAAGAAGAAGGCAAGCGAAAAGGAAAAAGAAGAGATCAGAATGAAGAAGAAGCGCAAACGCGCCAACGCCCCTCTCCACCTCGACGGCCCCACCTCTTCAGACCAGCGCAAAGCAAAAGTAAACTACCTAGGCGTAGGCAAAGGAATCGACTCCCCCATCTCAGCCTCACACCCGCAGACCGACGACGAAATGATGTCAGACGTCCCCACATCAAGAGGCGGCACAGGCACAAATACACCAAACCCACTTTCCACCCCTCAACACAGTATCAGTACCACCCACAACAACAACGGCCTCGACCCACATACCTCGCACCCCTCCGCGCCCGCGGCGCTGAACCTCGCCACCGTATCCGCAGACCACAGCCGCGCGATGCTCGCCGCGGCTTTTGACGTGTCTCCGCTTAAAGGCGTCACGGTCGTTATCATACATGTTAAAGACTCTTTTGCTGACGGTCCGCTTGTTGGCGATCAGATTGCGAGGGAGTTGGGTGAGGGGGAGAGGGCGCTGCAGGAGCAGGGGAGGGGGCTCGGGTGTCGGTTTGTGGTTAGTAGGGCGGGGGAGAGTTATTGGTTCTGAGGGGGGGGGGTTTCTGGCAAGGGGGATGGGATAATGGGTTGGTTTGGATGTAACGGGGTTGGGCGCAGGGAGGGCGTTGGATAGATGGGAGCTGGGGTTTTGGTTAAATGAGGGCTTCGGCTTGTTTTTGGGGTTTTTTGGAGAGGGAGGGGAGTAGATTGAATGTTTGGTTTAGTCGTTGGACCTTTTTTTAGTGTTGATTTGATGTGTATACGCTTGTGTTATGAGGCTGGGGCAAGGCTAAGTCAATTCTAGCAATCTTTGTATATCTTTTTTGTTCTCGCGCACACGGCATCATCAACTACCTCTATGTCTTGGTCGCTTTGTTATAGTGCGCGCGATCGGAATTGATGCATAATCTGGCCCTTGAAGGCTCTCTGGATACATGGCATGTTCTGAGGTGGGTAGATGTAAATGAGTAGGGCCTTCGGATGTCTATCTCGAGTGCGGTTTTAGTATGCCAGTGGTATGGGATGGCAGTGCAAGTTCGTGGCGTCGTACAAGTAAGGCCAAGGGATTATACTTAGGCATGTTCAGCGTACAGATTAGAGTGTAGTGGGCATGGGCTAGAAAGCCCGGTTGCTCAATTCTTGAAAACTTGTACGAGCATTATTGAGGATATCGAATAGCCGAAAGACACTGTTCAGCATGATTGAAGTATGTTGGTGTCAGCGTGCTGTGATAATCAAGGAAAGCGGTGATTGATGCACTAGGACTAGTGAGGTTAGTTACATGGTCTCCTGTTCCTGTCTCGCCAGCCACAGAGGGCTTGCCGCCATCATCCTCCCCATCGCTTTACCCACCACAATATACGCCTCACAAGGAAGCCCGTCTCTGAGCTCTGGGCATAAGTTTTTAGTTCTTGTAGCGGGACTGGTTGGCATACCTCAGTCCTTCGGACTCCTCTCATCCGTTGGCAACTCCTTCACTCGTTCTTCAAGTAGCATGCAATGAAGGCCACCTAACTCAACTAATGCGCTTACGAGATTCACAACACAGGCAGCTAGCTCTAGTAGACAGCAGGCCTACTCACAGTTTACTTTGGATGTGTTTCCGGTCGCCCCCAGAACCCACCCTGCGTCTCAACGATCTAACTAATTTTGTGATCCTCGTTGCAGATCTAGCATCCAAACTTCCGCGGAACGATTATTTGCAGATGTGGAGCATGCACATGTCACGTCAAAAACTGCGTCATCGAAATCATCATCCGAGGCGCCAAGTACTCCTTCGCAAGCAACTCAAAACATGTAACACTAATTAATGAATGAGTACGGAAAAGTTAGGTGCCTTTAACAAGCCTCTTGATAATGTATTTTTTAGATTCGATCTGCAGTCATATAGGCTTCTCGCGGAGCTTTTGCGATTCTCACTATCATGGTCAACGGCGGGAGAAAAAGCACATTGTAGATTCGTAAGCTTCTGTTAGCGTCCGCGCTTCTCTTTTCGCTAAGACGGTCACCAACGTGGGGACGTTATGAGAAGAGAAGAGGAATAGCAAAGCGCAACTTAAAGGCTGGACGTTCTGGCACTGGCAATGTCTCGGAGCCGGAACACGGATATGATCACCACGTCCCTCAATGTTAACTCTGGCAAAGCAATCGCACAGGAAATTCCGCTTACAGTTCGACAAGAGTGATCCACGCCAAGTATGCAAGTCGAGCGCCCGTTCAGCGGTAGCACCTGAGTCCCACTCTACCCATCCCCGCGGGGAATAGACTTACATCTTGATTAGCGAACAGATGCTTAGCAGAACAGCGCGCGTCTAGAGCTTCACTGCAATGGAATCTGTTGAATACACAACGATGAGCGTGGATATCCGATGGGTGTGCGGCTTCTATCACCGTCTACATCGTTTTCACTGGTTGCGATGATGAACGTTGCAGTAGTCTGGAAGTGGCATGAGGTTTGGCCTCAAAGTACGATGACCGACGATGCATTATTCCCGCTCCGTTTTTCGATGGCAATTGTCCTCATATCGGTTTGTGGTATTTGAGGGTGCGACATTGCAAATCAAGCAATGGTGGCCGCGCCACAACGCCAAACGTCACTGCTTTAGTCTTTAAACGTGTGCGGTGACGAGACACTAACAGCTGCCCGTAATGTGAGTTGGTTATTTGGGCCTTGCGTTCAAAGCTACTGTTGCGTGGCGCAATGGAAATACTTTGATACGCTTTGGGTTATTCAAATTGGCGCTGCTCGGGGTGCACCCGTTCGACTAGCATAGCAACGGCGTTGTCAGTACCCAGCTAACAGAACGTAATCACGGCCAACGGAAACCCTGCGCAGCACAAACACTGGAACGTGACGCTAGTGTTATGTTAACGTCAGTAGGCAACTATCTTCATAAGGTAGACAAAGGCCTGTTCGCAGTCTTTGTGTCGAAACGAACCCACGTCAGTGAAGTCGCAAACTTCGCGTGCTTGTAACTACACAATCACTTCATTCACTGCAATCAGTTCTTCACGCTGGGTGCGTGCTCACTCACGAACATGTCGGCTCACTCCAATACCCTACGGGCTATCCGCTTCCTTTTCCGATCAACTATGCAACCCACTGCCAGTCGAGCGCCCATGGAGAAATTTCTAAACACGCAGCTTCACCCAGCCGAGAGATGCAGTATTTGCACTGAGCACTTCAGTGCTACTCATCAGCCAGTTGCTCTCCCATGCAAGCACATCTTCGGCCACGACTGCATTAGAAGATGGCTGAAGGGCGGTCAAGGAAATACGAATGCGTGTCCGACCTGTCGATATGTTCTGGTGCCGAAGCCGAACCCTCGCGGAGCATTCGACATACCGACGATATGGAAGGCGCTATGCGACCAGCAACCTGAGCGACTCCACGCTGTTATGACGAGGATGTGGTCGGGTCTGCAAATACTCTGGCAGCGACATCCCACAGGATCCTTCACCGTGACGTCGATTCTCGACCAGGCCGTCATTCCCGCGCTCGTCAGCGCTTCACGCTGCGCCAGGCCTTCCGCCAACAGGAATCCAGACGCAATTCTGGATTGTTACAACCTTATTGCTGCGTCCTGGGATTCTTTGGGTAGACCGAATCTAGCAATGGGTCTCGCGGTTCCACTGGTGAGACTTGCGCGTTTGATGGCCAGCGCAGGAGCAGTCTTGCCCAAGTGGCTAACAACCAGCTCGCGCGCAAACAGACTCATTTGGCGTGCAAACGCTTGTCTTCCTCTCACAGAAGAACATGTATCCTGGGACTTTATCATTGAAGCTGCCCAGCTCACGTCAGTCCGTTTCTTTCACTTGCTTCATCTCTATACCGTTTTCATCAGCCAGAGTATCGCGCATTTCCCCACTCCACGACCATACCCGGTAAAGAGACATGAGGTTATGAACCTGGTGGTCGAGCGGTGCTGCTTGAAGATCGGCGGGAGCGGGTGCGCTTGGAAGGGTAAGCCTAATAATAGGCTCAAGGACGCGCTGGTAGGTGTGTACGAGGAGTTACGGCGGCACCAGCTTGATAAGGGCAAGATGAGCTTGCGAGGTCATGACGGTGAGGACATCCTCGTGAGAGGTATATGGGCGCTAGCAGGCTGGGGTAGTGGTAACGGCGCAACATGATGGAACCGCGGTATTTCGCTAGGAACCCGCAGGAATACCGAACCTTTGATTTTGAGCGTCTTCTTGGACATGTGGGATTGTGTAAGCAATGCTGATCTTTTGTTTGACTATGCCGAATTTGGCACATGGAGAACTTGCGAAAGCACACTGAGGGTTTCTTTTGCACAGGCATCTGCGTGGTTATCACACACGTGCCGTCGTCCACGGTACCCGTCTATTATTAGCCCCGTCGATCAATCCAAGCGCAATTTGCTACCTTCCTAGTACACAGACGATTTCACAACGGTCGCCTTATCTCAATCTTTCTGTTTCTGTACACTATCAGCCACAGAGTTCTCCATTCGTCTACCTTTCAGTGGGGCTGACACGTCCGGGGATGAGATGCAATTTATTCAAGGCTTCTTGGAGACTTGCCGTCGCATTAGTTGAGACTCCATCAAAACAAATACCATCACGTACGCATATGCCGAATGTCGGTCTTCAAGTAAGCCACTATACTGATAGTGCTTCGCTTGTAGCCTTGCCAATGACAGGCAGCTACGTGAGCGCATAACCAGGGCGACGTCAATTACCCGGCAGAAGAGATGCGGGAAACATGCATCGGCAATTATTACGCCTGCCATCCCTTACACGGCCAGTATTTAAGGGAGGCGACTCACAGCCAAGTTCCCGTTAGCCGCTCATGAGACTACCAACCATTTCATAAAGTAAACGCATCTGCAAAAGCAAGTGGGGAGCAGAATGCTTCTCAGCAGAACACTAGCGGGTTTCGTCGCATCTCAGTTCGTTACAGCATCAGCCGCAGCATGTACGACCGATGGCCTTCTTGCAATCGCAGATTCCTATGTCGCGGCTCAAGTGGCTGGTAGTCCAGCCACGCTGAAACTTGATACAGCGAACTTTAAATACGTCCAAAACAACAAGTTCGCAGATATCACAAACAGTCTGCTATCTACACCTTTCGTCATCGACTTGAGTCGTTCTACCGCCGACACGGTAGCATGCGCCAGCTACACCATGTGGATCAGTGCATCCGGCCCGAATCCCCACGTCGTCGGTACCCAGATCAGGCATATGAATAACGATACATCAACCATTGCCAAGATCGATACCGTCGCAGCAACTACCGGTGATCTATTCTTCAACGCTTCAAAGACTCTTTCCTATATTCGCGCTGAGACCTGGACGCCGCTCTCCACTTCTTCCCAGCCGTCGCGTTCGCTCCTCAAATCCATCGGCGACGCCTACCTTGATATGTGGACCGACTCCACGGCTGCCGATAGTATACCGTGGGGCACTGAATGCGAAAGGGTCGAGGGGAGTATGTATACGGACCCGTGCGGAGCGAGTTTGCCGAGAGGCGGAAGCCAGAAGGAAAATGGTATGAGACGCTACGTGATTGATGAAACGATCGGGAGCGTGCAGGTCAGCTGTCAGTTTGATAGTTTGGGAGCTTGGCCGGATAGTCATGAAATCAGAGTCGAAGATGGGAGGGTGAAGTACGTTCATACAGTTACCGTGCTCAGAGGTGTTGGGGCATGAGGATTAATGCTCAGGAGACCAAAAATATCATGTCTCTAGGACTTCCGGTTGGCGGCAAGGATATGACTACGATTTTGGTCCCTTTGCATGCTCTGAAACTTATCGCTCTGTCCAACCTTGAATCCGCCACATTACCGCTCCTTTTCCTTGTCTATTTAATGTTCGAGCTCTTCACAACTGTGCCGAAAACATCAGCCAACTCAGCCAGCGCGACTCTGGTCACCTCATCGCCCTTGACACCAGGGATGTCGCGGTCACCGATTCCATCTTCGACCAACAAAACTTCGTAGCCCTTCTGGAACGCCTCGCGCGCAGTCGTAGACACGCAGACGTGCGCCATGTAGCCAGTCATTACAAGCTTCTTGATGCCCATGCCTTGGAGAGTGTCGTGCAGGTTGGTCTGCTCGAAGGATCCAGGAAATTGCTTCCAGATGGTGGTCTCACCGTCCTAGGGCTCTATTAGACACCTGAATTACGTTTGAGGTAGTCGACTGTGAATCGGAAGGATATTCTACTCACCTGCGCTTTGACTTCCTTGAATTCTTCTGCGAGGCTCGTACCGGGTGTGAAGATTGGTGCGCCTTCGGGTGTCTGGTGTAGTACGTGGATGACCTTGCCACCAGCTTTACGGTACTTGGCGAGCAGGTCAGCGATCGCTTTCCCGCTTGCGGCTGCGTTGGTGACAGTGAGTGCACCAGAAGCCTACGATCATTAGTTTTGATATCTGGCTTTAATGGAGATGAGGGGCTAAGTGAAATTGCTGGGATGCCAAAAAGCGGAAGAAAGGTGATGAAGAGAAGACAATGAGACCATGACCATGGAGCTATTGAGATTGGAATTGGATCAAAGGTCGATCCAAGGGTACCGGAGTGAAGTTAAGGAGATACCTACGTATTCATTTTGGGCATCGATGATGATCAGAGCAGAATCGCTCGTCGATGCCGTGGAAGCTGGCATTCCCAGGAGGTCACGGAAAGATGGAGGTGCCATCTTGGATGTTATAATGTTTCAGTGCTTTTTGTCGGTTCGCAGGTTGTGCTTTGATAGTATTTGTAACGGAAAAGCAGTATGACTTCAGAGTTCAGGGCTCAAGGGGATTTAAATAATTTGAGATTGTACGGTTGAGGCGCAGGTAGAGTATGCAGAGATATGGATCAATGTCTAGATGAGAGCAGATGATCGAACGTGTGTTGGCGAGTATGGTCTTACCACATAGTGCGCATCCATACCCCGCATCTTAGTGGGTACCTGCATGACGCGCTGTCAGGCCGTGGCCCAATGGCGTCTTCGCACCAGCTCGCTCTGCCCCGCTTTTCGGGGTTGTCTTGTACTCGAGTACGCCTAAATCTCGACAGACTCATGCCAAGTCGATATGCTGCGAATTAAATATAGAGTGAGTAATTCAGCGCATCCTATGGAACGACATGAAGATAGCCCGCCCTCAGGGCAGCATTTTGGCCAGAGTTCGCGTTTTGAATAAAGAAGCACCACTGAGAAACGCAATTGAAAGATCCCTATCCGCATGTCTGTGAAATTCGATCTATCCGGCAATGCTGCGCTTAATTCTGCTACCGGAATTTCTAATCATACAAGGTCTATTTCAACCCCGACTGCCACCATCAGCGAAGGATCTGGACGTATTTGCAGTCGATCTCGAGGCTAGTTCCCAAATAGGAACCAAAACCCGAACTAGTAGAGGCAACGCCAATATTCTAGATGGAACGACCAAGACGATATGGTCGGAAGGATGCCGAGAAAGTGAAAAAATGGTATTATGGCACAAGAATTTTCTTCGGAGATTATAAACTAACTCCACGGCGGACGAGCAATTCGTCCGCATGCAAGACGATAATCTTTTGCGATGAAAGACCCGTCGTCTTCTTTTACGCCACCTTTTTCCTTCAAGCACCTTGTCCGAGTAGGAAGAGAAGAGGAGAGAGAAGCACAGATGAGTGGTAATCAAATGGAAAGTGAGATGCTGCAGGTAGAAACGCCAACGAGAGAGCCGGCCTCGACTCAAATGTACTAAAACATGCAAAGAAACAAGGCGATTTGACCGATCTTTTCATGCCGTACGCGCTGAGATGCAAGTTTGGTCAGTCGGCCGGTATATCAGTAGCGTAAGGAGGCGATTCATCATACATTGTAGGATATCAGGCGACAGTGGCATCTAAAGCATAGCAACGCGAGGAGAAAAACATATGGTAGAGCCCGCTTTTAGCAGAAGGTAACGGTGAAGTCTCTAGACCTTCCAGTCTTTCGCCCACATCCTGTGGTTTGGGAATGGGAAAACACCCCCGAACATCATGTAGCGGCCCACCTCACACGACAACACGAACGGTACCAGCGGCCCATGATGATGCTGAATACAAGATTCCCAATTCTCTGCGGCAATCTTCTGGGCGTCACTCTGACACGAAGCGACGATCCAAACCCCATTCGAATGCTTGCGAACGCCTTCGATCGCGAAGACTCCAGAAGCTTTGACGCTTCGGAGGTTGGCACCGCTCCAGAACTGCTGAATAGAGTCCTGGTGCCAGAAAGCGTTGTGTAACTCGAGATGGGACCTCTGGGCGCCAAGAAACACCGCTGATTGACGACTGAAACAGCAGTGACTGAGGTAGAGCTTCTTGACTCGCGACCAGTCGGGAGACATGTCTGGCCATCCAAGATATCCCAAGTGTAAATATCCGCTGTTGCCTAACTCGGTTCCGCTAAAGCTGAGATCTTCGATAGCTGCATAGTGAGATGCAGTGCCGAGTCGCTGGCTATGGAGTGCTCTTAGATCGGCCTTCATAGACGATGGATGCCACATATTGTACCCAGAGTAATTTATGTGAAGACTACGGGCAAGCTGGGTCTCTGGAATGGGATCAGCCGTTTCCTGAACGGGCCATAGGGCGCGTCTATGTAGCGTGTTGATTCGGACCTTGAGTGCTTTCTTGCGGTACGGGTTGCGCAGTACTCCGTCGATTGCTTCGTCGAAAAGCTTCGCGCCGGTAGTGTTTATTCCCCGGAGTGGTTCCCACATCAGTTGGCGAAGGTTCCAAATCGATTGCGGAAATGTTGTGTCGTCTGGGATATACAGCGACGCGTTGTAACGAAATTCTTTGATCGAGAGGCCTGGGATCGGAGGCGATGGACGGGACTCATGCAAGCCGGGACTGAAAATCATCTCTTCGAGGTAATTGAGTCGATTCATACAAGCAGACAGGAGGCGGCCCGTCGCTGGGTTCTCGCGCTCGGCGTGGCGCTTGTCTAGGTAGCGTAGGTACTCCGGACAGCGCACCATCTTATCGTCTTCGGATTCAACGCCCTCATCACCCGTCTCTATGCTGAGACCGAACTCGTCGGGAGGGATTGGCCAAACATTTTCAAAGACGACTGTTTGGATGTAGTCCGGATTGGATTTGCGGGCCGCGTCGTTACTGGTCAGACTGTTCAGTGTTGTTCCGATGGCCCAGAGTTGCTTGATGCTTGCGGAAGTCGGGATAACATGGTATGTTCTCCACAAGTATGCTGAAGGCACTAGGTTGCGACACACTAGACGGAGTGATCCGACATCTCGCACGTTTCCCAGGGACTCGACGATCATGCATACAAGTTCAGCGGGAAGGTCGGTGAGACCAAGTCTTGGGCTTGGGCTACAGGCTGCTGCGACAAGAGGCGCCATTTTATGGTGAGCTTTGAAGATATGAATGAGCGCAGGTGGGTTACGGTTCGAGTACAGCTCTGGTCTCTTCCTTGCCGTTGTCGAGGATTGTGTGTCCGTTTGAAGACGAGCACGAAGGAGCGTGCACTGGACGTTTAAAGTTCTCACGATCGAAATTGTGAGTATATAGGTGCTGAGATGCCAATTGTGCGAATCTTCAAAGCCGACTACACGTGATTTCACGTGCTCAGGAACAACCGCTAGCGCCAGGCAACCTCGCCCACGATGCTGCACCCCTGCAATATCCGTCTCTTCTATTGGCTGCCGCAAGATATAAAACAGCCGCAGGATCGGTCTCGTATGGCTAGGCCTCTTAGAATTCAAGTGGTGACTGTGAAGGAAGCCGTATTGCGTTCATTAGCTTTCGAATCTGACTCGTTGCCGCATGTAACGGAAATTATCACCCAAAGTTAGAGGCACACTCAGGTAGTTGATGGTGCGCTGCATTTGACATGAGTTTCCAGTGACCTCGGTTGCACGCAACGATGTGTGGACTCAATAACGATAAGAGCGACCCGCTGTTCGACGGTTGCGGATTGGGAAATGGTCGCGGAATGATCTAGCTGCAATATATAAGAGAGAGTATCAACACACTTGGAGCTGCGTTAGGGGACTATTAAGTATCTTACGCGGTATCCGCCCAGGCGATGGTCATTGAGAGACGGTCGCGTGTATGGCATAATTCATTTTGTCGTTTGTAAAATAGTATCCGCAGGTGGGTGCTGCAACACGTATCTTGATGTGTTCGTCTGCAGACTACGTTGATTGGTACTGTTCAGAGCTCATGTGCGCACTGAGCCATGGTTGCTGTTCAAAAAGAAGTGATAGAAAAACAAAGGAATCATCACGCCGTCAGATTTACCAGCGAGACAATAGAGGGCTGTATGATCTGGAGCTGCTGGGATTCGAAGTAATTGTGTGAGTTTTGTGGGAAATGTAGTGGATCTGAATAGCTGCGACTTAACACTCGTCTGCGGTACGGCGGAGCATTCGAAATGCGAGAGCCATTCATGGACTGAGGGTATTGTCAGTAGTACGAATTCTGTGACACCATACTTGCTACAAAAAAGAGTGACTGTCCTCCCATCTCAGTGTGTGATCCCGAATACGGTGGAAGTTGAGTAGGCATTTTTGGCCATGTACAGGGACCGGAGCGACGAGGTCTGGAGTTGTGAAGTCGTTTCGGTCACCGATGCAACCTGGATACAACCTGCTTGTTTTCGATAATTCCATTCTCTGACGCGAAGCATGTGTGCGCACATCCTTGACTCAGCAAATTTAGGCTTCCATGCAGAATGTGATCGACCAGCGCAGAGGATTCGACATAGTTTGACTGCTCACTCGCTGACTGGAAGGCGGGTGACAGCATCCAAAATCTCGATTGACCAGGCAGGTGCTGTGCTTGACGAAACCTCGTTGCGACATCGTACACGTGGCTGCCCCCCTTCGACACCATCCTCACGACCACCCCCCTCCCTCCTCTTAACATTCATTTCCTTTCGTTTCGTTTCAAATGCACCCCTCTACCAAGTTGTCCCAGACATAGCGCCTCATAATCTGCTCATGGGATAGGCGTTCCGTGTTGGCTTTAGATGGGTTGGCTTCCAGTTCAATTGTTTGCCAAGCTACTCGTAGTTTTCGCTGGAATCGCAGCCTTGTAAAAGAAGAGTCGGTGTTAGAAAACCTAATCAGCCACATAGAGGTGTAACAACATACGATGTTTGACCTGATATCGCATGTGAACGTGAGCTACAGCCGCTTTCAACTAGCATGGAGCTAATGTAACATCTTGTTCAAGAAATAACGATGGCAAATACAATGAGGTATATTTATCTTAACTTGAGGCAAAGGCAGATGTTAAAATCCAAACTAAGGAGCCGCTTTCAAGAAATGGTGGTTGTTCTGCAACTATGAATGAGAATATTACATTCGGGGATGATTAGAAAACTAGAGAAGTCGAAATATGACGGTTGCTGCGAGAAATGAACATCATCCTTGGTAAGGTATCCTGAAGCGCCATCTTATACATGCGCTATGCACCATTCGACTCGTTGTCCTCGCGTACCAGTTTAGGAAGAGCTGAAAGATCGCACTGCCAGCGTTAATCCTCCACTGAGACGTCTGCTTAGCCGATAACGTACCTTATCAAAGGTAAGTCCTGCCACCGGGCGCCTGCTCTCTAACCTCCTGCAGTAATCGCCCGTGTTCCTCGACGGCCTTCCGGCTTGTCTTTTTTGCCTCTCCCTGACGGAGAGCATACGAGTACCAAGTCTTGAAGCACTCTTTTTGGAAAGCTGTCGGGTAGTGCACTCCCTTCGCGCGATGGGCTTGAAGAACCATGGTTTCGAGGGAACGGGTTGCGGCGGGCATTATGTTGATATGAACGTGGAGAATAGATTGTAGGAAAGTTTATTTATGTAACGAACTTGAAGACAGGCGGCGACGATTAGACCGGGTACAGAGTATATATGTAGAAAGCGGATCCGCTGCACAGTTTCTGGTCACGTGATCGTAGCTTACAGGCAGGAGACCACAATGTCTTTGCTGAAGCTAGCAGTGGCGTATGGAGATTGAACACGAACGCAAAGAGCAAGAGAAGAAGAAACGGAAAAATGGCAGCAACGTGGCTGGCACGCCTTGATGTTTCTTTTTCGGCTCTCCATATAGTCTCCGCATGCTGTGCAACTCCAGAGATGCGCATCCGCACAGCGCAGCCACTGTCGTCGGCGCAATCACGTACACACATTTCGTTGTGATGTGCTTGGTCTCGGTAATATCTCGGGAAGTCCAGTGCTAGGCTAATGGCCGGGATTGCGCAATCGAAAATGCATTGCGTCGCTCATCTTGAGTGTAAGCTCCTGGTTACAGCTGTATGATGGGCTAAGTTTGCGAAGACGCCTTTGATAGTTGCATAGAAGTCTGTGCTTCTGTTGAGTCCTCCGGTGGATTTGAGCCGGACTTAACGGATGAAGCATATGAAGTATGAAGCACGGGATTGGCTATGGCTGGAAGGACGAAGTGCTGTGACTGGCCAGGACATACGTGGAACTGGTAGAGGATCGCGTGTCCGAATCCAGACGTTGGATGAGCACGAACCGGATGTACCAGAACGCGGGGTATCGGATGGCCCGAAGATCACAACATCGGTATTGCTTGATATTTCAGAAGGCGTATGGGGGCAACGGTCTTCGTGAGGCACCGTGTGTGAATGTTCTCGTGATTGCTCTCTTTTTTACAACCACCGTACTTGCGCGATGCCTATCTACGTGCCGGAAGTCCTGATTGCCGCTGCGGCCCTTGGAAGCCATGTGAACTCATCAACCAGAGATGTTCCGCATCACTTTTGCTTCTTATCGGGGTATTTCTGATTATTCTGTTAGGATGGGTACGACTATGCGTACGCGCATAAGGCTGGGGGATTGGCCTAAAGTGCATAGGCCGAGAATGGCGTGGACGGACATGTGGCCGGGTCGTTGATGCCGACATGATGCCTATCACGCTTGTCTCGGTTGTGTTTTATTTGGAGTGATGGCATGATCGGGATAGCGGATATGCGATAGCGCTCTAGTGTAATGATCGTAGAAGAGAGAGGTGATATATGCGAGCTACAAAAACCCCTCGCGTCGCGCTGTAGGTGGCCATCACGAATGCGGTTTAGCGTCGAATGATGTCAAGCTCGCGTCATCCGAAGTCGCGTCCTCGATCGCGACCACCAATATCATTACCTTCAACTAAAACATCGTATGTCGTCAGTGCCTGGCTAAAGATGATGATTGGTAACTTCTTGTTTGCGCTTGTCACCAGCAACTTCCTCAAGAGCGAAGATCGTTGTAACCAGCAATCGCGCCCTGAACACCCATCCCAAAACATCCTGACACAATCTGGGAAACGGGGCCACCCTGTATTGATGCCGTATATCACTGGACAGCACAAAATAAGCTCTGGATCACATGATTTCAGATTGCTAAAACGCAACGATAGATGAGCTTGAATACCATGATCCTAGCTGTATGAGAAAGCCCCCAAATACCGTGTACCAGGCCTCCATCTCGTAGTACTGACTTCGCGCTCTCTTAGTTACATTGTTTCTCTCTAAAGAACGCCCCAGTATCACTTTCAACAATTAAATTTGTATTGTGTTGAGCAGACTTGTATCTTAGGGCCGTTTTACATGGATTTGCGGTTTGCTTAAAGGGCATCTATCTGTACAACTGCACAAGCAATTCCGAGCATGATGCTGGTATCCCTTAAGAGAAGCAATGAGAACTCCCCAAAATGGGTCCTTTTTCTCCTCCCTGGGGTGCTCTTCAACTATCTCTTTTCGACTTGCTCGGGATAGCAGTCATCAGAAGTTCAACCGCCTCTTCGCTCTTCCCTTCCTGCATTTCTACTAATGATCCATCAGAAGAAACATACGCATGACCTTCTAGGATAGACTAAGCAGCATGCGTTCAATACCGTGAGAAGTCTAGATGGCCTTGTACACAGCATTAAACGAGAAGGTAGGTGTTCCTCAATCTGGTTTTGGTTTGCACTCTCAATACGCGCGAAGCAATCAAACTGCGCGCGCGAAGAAAGTGAATTACATGAAAATGCGTTTCACAGACAGTCCTGTACGTTATTTTTACATTTTCCCTTCCAATTAACACCTTGCCACTGCGAGTACCCTGAACTCAAAGCTCAACCATCGAGAACGCACTCAGCTCTCAACCAACATAGCACACGTTCAACAAGAATCCTCACTATCGCAAGTAGCACTTCCACACCAATTCTACCACGCTTCACTCCACAGTTGACTCGTCAGAAAGCGCTATCACAATCTATACACCCAGAAAAACCTTACCGTAACCATGCCTACCAGGGCCCAAATGTTGAGGCAGAAGAAAGCCGCGAAAAAGGCAGCCAAAAGGCAGACCGAAGTGGCCAACGATAACATCAGTACCACAAATGTCAAGTATAGCATGGTCGATGCCGTCGAATCTGAGCACTTCGACTTCGCATACCCCGGAGTTCCTTCAGTTGCCGGTAATGGCCGGTCGTCCGTGCCACTTGCTACTATTCTTAACACCCCCCTTGAAAAGGACCACAAGCCCGCCAGAGAGAGTGTTAGTTCGTCATCGGAATTCACATCTCTTAGTGGCTTTGATGGCAGTTTCACATTCGGAGCCGATGGCTTCCCTCTTCCAGAGCGAGCGCTCCCAAAATTGATTGATGCCTATCACTCAGAGAGGTTTGCATCAGTATTTGGGAGCACGTCCTTTCCATCGCCTCGAAATTCGCCTGCGGTGGGTTCTAATAGTAGCACTATAGCTCACGACACATCTCTCCAAACAGCGACGGCTAGCAATGTCAACACAACAGCTTCACACCCTGAGAAGCCCTCGACCTCTGTGCACGAGCAGAATTCAAAGGCTGAAATAGTCGCAGAGCCCTCGAAGACTGAACCAGCGCTCGCTACCTCTCAGCGCAAAAAGCACGCCCGCCAGGCACGCAAGCAGCAAGAGGCTGCGAAGAAGGCCAAGGAGGTGGCCGAGAACGAGCTTATCGACAAGGCCTGCGCTGAAGCTGACAAGGAGCGCGAGGCTCTTCGTCTCAAGCAGCTGGCAACCGAGAAGGCTGAGAAGACGCAGCCGAAGCCAAAGATCAAGATACAGACCGCAGAGCCACGCGCTGAGTAGAATCCAGTCACTCACTAGCCTGCGACTGCCCCGGTTGTTCACCAGCCTACCGCTCCTGTCATCCACCAGCCCGCCACCCAGTCCTCCTTCCCAGACTTCGGCTCCTCAGGTGTGACAATGCCCACCGCTCCCAATTTCTCGCCTAACGTCACAGTACAGTCGCAGTGACCTGGCGTATATGGCATGGTACCTGTAGTCTCTTCCGCTCCCTTGCCTTTCTTTACCGACGTGGTCAAGATGCCTCGCGAGGCGGGTTATGAGCACGCGAAGATGGAGTCACGGATGACTCTTCTGTATGGCTTTGATGAGACGGATGAGGAGCGCAAGTTCATCAAAGCTACTGAGGAGACACGGGACGCCGCAACTACGCAACCGGTCAAGTTTCCCGCACAAGATGCGGCGACAGCCACGACGAGCCCAAGCCCTTTGTATCCGTCACGGAAGTCGACGAGATCGAAGACGAAGACCTGTCGGTAGAGCGCCAGTACGATACCGTCATGGCCACACATACCACGCCTCGAGATGGATCATATCAGCGTGATGCTGACTCACTGTCCGTCACGAAGATCGAGGACACTGTGGAGTGCGCTGCCGACTGCCAACGCCTGTGCGACATGGCCGCCGCTTAGCTGGCCATCCACCGGACCGCCTCTGACAAAGTGTTCAAGAAGCAAGTTGACGCCTTGCAGCAGGCCTCGCTGTATCGTCGCGAGCCGCTTGTCCGCATGGGTCATAACGCTTCCACGACGCTGGTATCCCGCATCGCCGCTCGATACCGTGGATTTGTGGCATCAGATAACGGAAAGCCACTGTGCGAGGCGACTGGTGATGAGCCTTCTCACAAGCGCGTCCCATCTCTCGATGGAAGTCAGTGTCGCGCCGAGGATGTCTCCCTGGGAGGCGTGTCGCTCAGCGTTTTCCTTTACAAGCTAGCGACGAAGTACCCAGGCCGCAGCGACTACACCGAGAAGCAGATCGCCGCCGTATTCACGAGGTTCTCCAAACAAGACAGCGTTGTCGGTGGAGAGAAGCTCGGGGGAAAGAAGGATGACCGCCACAAGCTGGCATCCACGCAAAAGTTCCGCCTGGCCATGAAATTGTGGCATTACTTCGACGCTTAGTCGTCCTCTGCTCTCACCACCCATCTTTTTTCTTCTTCCTTCTTCCCACGTCACTGCCATACCGCATCCACAAAACTAGGAGGATAGTATCGGAAAGAAACACTTGATGGATGTGGACGCAGCGAGCGGCAGTAGCGCAGGGGGGCGGTGGAGATGACTAGGTCGTGTGTCTTTATAATTTATCTTTTTTTCTCTCCCATCGCTATAGATGCAGCGTCCACAAAGCCAGGAGGATTGATATCAGGAAAAAGAATCGGATAGGTATGAATGACCAGAGTTGGCAACAATCAATCAAGCTTCAATCAAGCCTAGTCGTCGTCGTGAAAACTGCAATTCAATCAAATCAATC
>JARBXR010000211.1:0-31375 GCA_029100535.1 Stemphylium beticola | reverse complement strand
TGCGATAGTTTCTGGTGCGCAAGGTTAACGTTGAGCTTTAGATGATCCTCTGGGGCATCTAGGTCGTCGTAATCAACCTCTGTGAGGCGATCCTTGAGCGCTTCAAGCTCGTCAAGAAGCCACTCGAAGGTGACTAGTACCTCCCAGATTGCGCCGTGACGACCGTGTTTGCCGCGTCCCTCTAGCAGCTTTGTCGCCTCGGCGAAAGGCGCAAGGAGCTTCATATACTCGTTGATTGTTGCCCAGTTGCCAGCGTCAAGGCCTCCCTCGCGCAGAAACAGTCTGGGCGGCTGTAATACTTGTCAGCAATCGCTATTGTGACTAGGTGAGATACTAACCGCAAGCTCACGGACGCCCGGACGCCGTGCGCGACGCGCAGTTGCTTCTGCGTGGCGATTCTCACCAATCTTGATCTCAACGTAGCTATCAAGAGGGCCTTGAAGCTCGACAGCGCGGGCAAAGGCAGCGTAGTAGGAATTCCAGCGAGTCTTAACTGGCTTAACAAGGTCCTTGAGCGCGACAGGCTCGCGCAGCGCGTCCGCTTGTTCTTGCTGTAGACGCTGCAAAAGTTGTCGCGACTGGGGTGTGCAGATAGACGCGATAATATCAAATAACACCCCAATAGGCCCGTATTTGCGCCAATCCTGCATGAACTGCTCCTCGTCCTCAAGGTTTCCGCCGTCGTTTTCGTACGCGTCGCGGTCTTTGCCCCATATAATTACCTGCGCAGCAAGGTTGAGTATGTGACAGCAGCAGCGTAGACGTCGCTCCGGTGCGCCAAAGCCGTACAGATCAGCGAGGCTAGCGACAGCAGTGTCGTTGTTGTACGCGTTATCAAGCACAAAGTAGCCCACAGAGTCCTTGTTAACCCTAAATTTTGTCAGCGTTGTTGCTACAACGCTCGCAATATTGACGCCGCTGTGCTGCCCATGGAGCTCTGGCAGACCCAGAACAAAATCCTGTACGACGCCGTGCGCGTCCATCATATGTACGCAGATGCCAGTGAGGCCAAGCTTGCCGCCAGTAGACGTCCAGTTGTCGAATGAGACGTGGATGAGGGAGCGCGCGTCGCGCAAATAGGCGGTTACGACAGGTATATAAGCGTGGTATTCGGCGACGATCGCGTCGCGGAGGGACTGGTGATTGCGCCAAAGTACAGACTCAGCGAGCGGGTTAGCTGCCCTGATCATACACCGAAACGACGGTGTTTCTATGACACGGAGGCTCTGATTGTCGCTAGCCACCCAATCTATCAGCGCGTCGTTGAACTTGCGCTTGCTGAACGACGCTGAGATATCGTTAGCGACGCCCTGCGACACCTCGACGTTGTTCTGCCGCATGAGAGCGACGAGAGAGCCTTGATTTGGGTCGCGGCGAGCCGAAACTGGGCCAGCGGGTCCTACGCCGTGACCTTTAGCGCGCTGGGCGAGGTGGGCAGCAGCAGACGAGGTAGACCTGGCGTCGTATTCCCCCCCAATCTTCTTATTAACGTGACAATAGCGGCAAAGCCAGATCTTACGCAGCCTGACGCGGTCATATACAGGCCAACCGTGGCGGTATATCCAACTTGGCGGACCTCTCATATGCTCCTTACTGCGCCGCTCGAGGTGCGGGACGCGCTGCCAGTCCAGCTCATCGAACTCGCCGTCGCCGTCCTCCTCGCAAGCCTGTACAACCTCAGGATTGTCGCTGTCGTCACTGAGATCATTGAGGGCGCTGCTAGCAGCCGGCCCAATAGACGTGTTTGGCGGAGGATCGTTGCGATTGTCGCGTTAAATAAGGCGCTAGAGTCGAGAGCGAGGCTAGACGGGCATTTTAACACTAAAAAAGCGCGTTTTAGGTGTATACTAACGCGATAACAGGTGCAACGATAAGTACTAGTACTAAAATTAGAAGATCGAGGATCTAATTAGCAGAAACACTAAGTTTTACGCGCTAACTACTTTTTTAGACCTCTAGATAACCTTACAAAACTACCTAAGATCTAACCCTAAAAACGCGACTAAAACGCGACAAAAATACTAGTAAAACACTTATATATTAGTCTAGTATTAGTTAAATTAATCAGGCTAAGAGTCTTAATTTGACCTAACTGGTAAAACAACATCTTCGGCCTGACGTTGGCCTGATTGAGGCTTGGCAATCAGGCCAATTAAATCTATCAAATCAGACTGATTGTTAGCAAGTCTGGCCGCTTGTAACCTCCTTCTCCGTCATGATATAACGCAAAGCTCTTGAGGTCAAGTGTACCATCGTGTCGTTTCTGTTGTAATAGATTTGAGTGCTGGTATACTCTGTCTGAGATTTTTCCATGAATGCGTAAGTTGTGGAAAAACGAGATAAGTCACTACACTCTGTCAACGCTGGTCATAATGCATTGCGCATTGTTTCGCTCACAATGTCAAATTTTGCCTGTTGTCTAGTCGAGAAGGGAACATGGCTTCTTCATCGCTCGTGGATCGCCAATGTACAACACTTGGTCTGCTTGACATTCCTGCCCGTGGAATCATCAACACAGCGCTCGACGGCCCAACGAGAGCTGTCAGAAGGATTAACAAAGGAACCAGACAAACAAACAGCGCTTTCCGCCGCCCGCAGAAGGACCGAGATGTCACTGCAGCCAGCAGATCAAGCGACCAGAGGTAGGATATATTCATCGCCTGTGTAGATGCTGACAGAGCACCTAAGGGCAAATATCCTTCAATAATTTGTGAACGAACGATGCTCAAGACGATCTCAGCAAGGGAGGCCTGCATCAGAAGCTCTTGTAATTTGGCGACAAATTGTAGCGTAGTAGAGAGCGTGAAAGAAGGCCCCACAAAATATTGACTCCAGTTGAGTATCAAGACCGCGACTGCGCTGCTCAGGGGAACCAAGTTTAGTAAAGCATGGCCAGTCGCTAACCAACGACTCTGGTACATCGCAGTCTTGCGACGCTCCGCAGGAAATCTCCATGACTTGATTGGGGCAAGAAATTGCAGCTTCCAATATCGGAGTAAGTCCTGACTCCTCGAGATTTGTAGTTGTTCGCTACTATCGTTTACAACCGGTCGAACGTCGCCTTCAATGGGGTTGGTCTCTGGGTCGTCGTGACTAGGTTTGTGAGCTCAGATATTGACAAGTAGTGGGGATTCGCTAGCTCACCTTTGACTATGCATTAGAATTGCTAGTGGCGATGTCATGAGGTCGATCTGGTACACAGAGAGAAAAATCACAAAACGATTTACTAAAAGACAGGGCATAAACTATGTTCATGGAATCGCATCAGTTAAAGGGGCCATATAAGCTGAAAACTTGGGGGCTGTGTAATGCCAGCTACCCTGTTACACAGGCTCGCTTGTAGAGCACTTTAATCTGTGATGAAACAGGCTAATCCTGAGTAGGCAGGCACGTAGAGGCGAGACGACGCCGCCAAGCGGTCGATAACAGGGTCGCGAAATGCTGCAAGAAAAAGCTGAAGAACAGCGCTCCCTTCATCCATATCTTTTGAGGTTTTACAGCCTCATACTGTATCGACCGCTCGTTGGTCTGCTCAACCCCCAATCCTTGTTTTCCTACGCGTATGTGACTTGTCTCTCTACACTGGTGACCACTACAGTATCGGTTTCCGGTTCTTGCGCACTAGACATTCTCAACGCACGGTTATCCAGACAAGGGTGATTGCTATTGTAGTTTAGCGCGCTGCTCTCAGATCATCACCTGGGTCAGAAATTATAGTAGATTGCCCAAAAAAAAAGGCAATAGGCCTTCGGGTTAGGATTGCAGTCGCTAAAGAAATAGACTCCATACGTACGAGAGTCTATTTAGTTGCTTTTGGGCTCTCGTTACAATTCAAATAAGTTGCTTATAATTACGTTACTATCAAAGTACCTTCTCTAAGGGCTCCTCACTGTAAGGGGCTAGCTCTAGGAGCACTCTAGGAATTGATAGCAGATGGCAAGACTAGGTGTACAGTGATTGTATTCGATGAGGAGCTATCGGTCTATCTACGCCGGTGTTTATCTACTTGTCGGATAAACGTCGGTCCGAGGTGACCTGAGCGTCTACCGGACGCGTCCACCGAGATTCCATCGAGGAGCTATACAGAAGGGCGTTCCGCCCGTTACACTCACAAAGTCGCTAAGATAGCACTGATCAAATCGCACAACGGGGAACAAAGTAGAAGTCCCAATAACCAAATTAGCACCTTTAACGAGGAAAGGGATGTTAATTAGGGTTGTGAAACAATTTATTATTGCAAGCACTCACAAGCTGAACAAAAGCCTTGTTCATTTCCAAACTGAGCCACCGCTGGCGCCTGATGGCAACTATGACACGAGTCTATTGATCTTGAGCTTTACTCTCTCGAAATATCTCTAAGAAGCGATTGAACTTACGTTGGTCACAGTAGTCTTGTGCTTTGTATGGTTCCGACAAAGCGGGGCGTTTGCATTCCTCCTGTCGACATGTACAAACACGCGTAGTCATTATATCCTAGTAGGTTGTAAAAGTGCTAAAGATTGTAGTAGTTGCGTTTGAAATTTAGTATAATGGCGAAATAGAAGTCTGATTCTCCCAAGGTTGACAAGCAATTTATTAGGAGCGGAACCAGGTGGGGTAACGTTACTCCGCTTGATGCTTATATTAGCTCTCAGCAATTCGCTCGCTCCAGTTTCGTCATAACTCGTATAGCCTGAATGCCAAAAATAGAGCGAACAACGGGCGGTAAGATGTAGCTGCAGCCTGGTTCTGATGAAGCCGGTTTTGCTGGCGACCGTACAGTACAGGAGACTTGGGCGCTCGTCAACAACTAGGAGCTGAGGAGTTAAAAAATTACCTATCCCTGCAGCGCGCTAATCTAGAATTGCCACCCCCTCCGTTCCCCTTGTCGGAGAGCCGTTGGCTGACAACAATCATTGTACAAGAACCGGAAGCCGATACGTAGAGTATTCTGCTTAAGTGCTGTTCTTTCAAACTTTGTCCTTGGCCTTAATGTCCGCTCCTCTATCCACTAGCAGCCGCAATATCGCCTTATTTCCTCTCCTAGCTGCTGAACGTAGGACCGTCTCCCCCTTTTTATTCTTCGCCTTGATGTCCGCTCCGTTGTCTAGTAGTACCTGCATAACCAGTGCGCTCCCCCCTCGAGCTGCCGAGTGCAAGATAGCACGGCTTACCGCTCTTCGCTTAAGCGTGATTTGAAGCAGCATACGGCTGTATATTGCTGGGAGGCTGCTCGGCAGATCTCCGAGCGCCTCTAAGATCTCAGTGCACGTCTGCTTCTGCAGCAGCTCGTGCATCGCGAAGCCCACCAACAGGAATGTCCCTTCAGCACGTACTAGCAGAGCTGCTTGCACAGATAATCGAAAGTCGTCGTTAAAGCCCTCGATCCTTGACAGCTCGGTGATTCGGGCAGACACGAACAGCTCGATGTCGCCGACTACCTTTTCGTCGTTGTCCGGGTCTAGCCTCACCCTCGTCATACAGCCTCACAGGCCAGGGATATCTCGGCTGACGATCGCTAGCTTGAATACACCATTCGTCGATGATGGCGTTCCACCTGCAAGCAGGCCAACGAGTCCAGGCAACAGCACTCTCAGCATGCTCTCCTCGCACTCGTCGAGTCCATCCAGCATGCAGAACATCGTCCCAAACTCGGCGTCAGCGATAAGCTTGCTGAAGATGATCCACAGCGTCTCTAGAAACGAGAGCGTCTGCTGCTTTCTCTGACGTCTCAAAGTACGGCAGCGCGTATTTGACCAGCTGCGGGCGCTTAGGGATGATCTGGTGCACTAATCCGCGTAGAACTGCCACAGCCGTGTTGCGCTTCTTGTCCTGGGCGCTGCAGAAGAAGAACGCCAGCTCTGCATTATGTATGCTCCCTGTGTGTCTCTCTAGCTCGTCCGACAGGAAGACAGACAGCATCGTTTTGCCCTTGCCCGGCCCGCCTGAGATCCACAGCAGGCGCGTTGCCGTTGCCGTCGCTATCGCCATCGCCGTTCAGCCAGGCGCAGTAGCTGGCATCGCGTGTGATCCACTCACAGGTGCCCGCGGCTCTCGTGCCTTTCGCGCTGATTACGCTCTCGTGGTCGACGTAGGGATTGGTGAGGAAGAGCGCATTGCGACACGCGACGGCGGCTTATTCTGGCGCTCCTGCAAGGCGATCGCATCAGCTGCAGTTTCAAGATTGAGAGGTACAGTGGACTTACTTTGGGATCCATCATTGTTGCCAAGTTGATAGTTGTTGAAGGTCCGTACATACGCTCGGGAGCCCTGTTGCCCAGAGACATGGCTGATGCTCTGCTGCTGCGGCCGTGGGTCTCTGGACATTTCTCCACACCGTCGTCCGGATGACGGGTGTACACTACCGTGGCAGATGGCGTTGTCACTCGGTCAAGAGCTTTGTGCGTCGCAATAACAAAGAGTCGGTCGTTCTGTGGCAGACGAGTGGCGAGGCTGTATGTTGGTACGGGGCGTGCGGCTGAGCTGCAGCGTGCAGCGCATCCATCGAGACATGAGTTGCAAGGCTGAGCCACTGCCCTGATATAGTTCGTCGACTACTACACCTGCATATGCCGTTTGACGACCTTATAGTCGATGGTTCAAGTCTTTACTTCCAGGGATGCCTTCAAGAGACAGTGATGACCTTGCGAGGATTATCGGCCTAACTGAGGAAGTTCGCGCCAAGGCTGCTGCTCGGCACAAACACCTCCCTTTGTGGTCACTTCCGCCAAGAGCCATTGGAAAACGAGGTGTCAGGGTATGTCAACAAGTACACGGTGGATCTGATAATCATCGCATTGCTGACGCTGTTCCTGGCAGGGCGATGGCGTTGTCACAACGCTGTCGCGCTTGCTGTTGAGCCGCTCCAGGTCAGGGGCGGACTACAAGCGCGCCAGCGGCCTGCGCCTATAGAGCTTAGACTGTTCAGAACTACACGCCGGACTTGGAACGCCCGGGGAGTCTTTCCGACAATGGCTTGAAGCTCAGCCATAGGGGTTTGTGTCAAGCCTCGCGGCTGCCTAGCTGCCTAGCTGCCTAGTGGGGCTGTGCACTAGCAGCATTCTATTGGTTATGTCAAAGATGCTGTCACGCCCCGTTGCTTACCCCTCCCCATCAATCTTGTTGTGCTCTGCGCAACGCCCTCCACAATCCATTCAACAAAGCGTTCGCCAATCAACACGTCCAAGAATGGCTTCTGATTTCTCAAATCTACCTCTTGAGCTGCAACTCGCAATCATTGCACATGTCCCGCAGCTTCCGGCTTTTGCGCTCACAAGCAGGACAAACTACGAGATTGCCGCCGACACCTTATCACAACGAGCGATCAACAACGAGCGATCGACAACAAGACATGCCATGACCTACATAAGTTCATTTTCGTGCTCCGCGGTCTCTGTGCGTGGAAGTCGCCGCTCGCACTGCGCAATCTCTACGGTTCATCTCTCAGCCGAGCGACGATGGCGCTCAACAGCAACAAAGAAGCTGAGGCTACCCGCCTGGTTCATCTGTTACCAAGCCTGCCGAAACTCACTACACAGACATGCATCAATCCTGCCACATTGGACAGCTTTCTGGATGCTACTCGCAAGATGATGATCAAAGCAGTCGGTAATGAAGAGAAATCCACACGTCTGGCGGGCTCCTGGACATGCTGCCGCAGGGCATAGTAGCGCCTACCGGGTCCTTCAACGACACGCCGCCACACATTAGGGAAAAGGCAGGGGATCAACTGAAGAAGAAGCGCCTCAGGGATGCCGCGTACACGCTCCTGCTGGTCGCTCAACTGCCAAAGGATACAACGATCGAGAACGGATACTTTGACGATGTCATATCGTCATTGAAGGCTAAAGCACTCCGCGCAATCAACGCTGGCAACGCGCTCTTAGCACACAAAACCATCAGACCCATCGCAATACTACCAAAGCATGGGATCGCGATAGGCTGCTTCAACGACCTGTTCGACGGTGTTCGACAAGAAGCCTTGAAGCAACTCAAAGCCTTGGAGCAACTCAAAGCCAAACGACTGCGCAATGCTTGTGATACACTGACTGTGCTTCACGCAATGCCAGAGATGGGTTCTATTTCAGGCGGATCCTTTGATGATGTCTTGCTAAGACTCCAGACACTTCTGGTAAAGAGCATAGCAGCCATCAACGACGACGCTGCAAAGCGAATAGTGTCGCTTGTAGGACTCCCACTGTCGAAGATTGGAGGCTGCGTCGACATGAGTCACACCATCTATGATCAAGTTCGTAAAGCAATCGACACAGGCCATTTAGAACGCGTGGAGTCCGTGCTCGTTCTAGTCGTGCGATTCGGTGAGGCAAGAATTCCGAGGGGTTGTTTCGATGACCTGCTTCCTTGGATCGAATATCGTGCAACCGAAGCCTTTGACAATGGCCGAAAGATGGTCGCTACAGCTCTGGACCGTGCTGCTGACTTGCTGTATGCCAGATGTATTGAAGGAGCTTCGCTGCCAGATTCTGCCAATCCTGCCAGTACACCTGAGCTGTCAATGAATTAGCACTCCTTGGAAAGTGTAATTCTAAAATGTCTACAAATCGCGAAATGAATCTACTTCAATACTAGAGGTCCTTCACGCCGATGTTACCACTGTACACATCCACGACAGCTACAGAGCCTCCTTCCGTTCTCACGTTTGTAATCCGCTGGCTGACCTTCCCTACAACGCTCTCCGGCAGCCCCACCACCGCCTTGAAATTGTCCAAAGTGATGATGTTGCTGATCTCTTAACCGCTCCGTTTAGACCGTACCTGCGAAAAGACCACCCCGCAAGACACTTGGTTGCCCTCCAGTAGGCGTGACTGCTGTTCGACCTCCTTCATGGCCAGCGTTCGCTGAGCATCGCCGTCTTCCTCGTCTTCCGGCTCCTCTTCTAGGGCCCTTTTTGTTTCTAGAGCTTGGTCCTGCTGCCGCTTGGTGAGATTGAGGTGTTCCTGGATCTTCGTCTCGAGAGTCTGTAGCTGCCTCTTTACATTCTCGCGATTAGTCTTAGACGTTTCCTCGGACCGTAGTTGGACTATGCTGTTGAGAGGTCAGTATGCATCTTCCAGGGTAAGACGAGGGATCCTCATAGCTGAGTGCTGGTAACTGCAAATTGCACTGTAGCCTCACATGATTGCAGCTGCATCTTGAAGGTGCGAATCTTGTCTCTGTTCTATACACTGATAGATAGTTGATCTCTGAGAGAAAGCCTCGCAGTGCTAGAATTCTTCGTCTACTTTGTTAAGTTCCTGCTGAACTTATTGCAGGTATTACCGCATTCATTGACCGCTTTAGCGACACCAGCCTTTCTGAGGTCCTCCTTAGCGGCGACTGAGGTAGACTCGTCCGAGATGCTGAGTTGTTCGAGCGCAGCTAGCGGACGCTCTATGTTGACGAGGCGAGAAGCGACGTCTGTTACTAGGTCTTGAGCCTCGGAAAGATTGTCGACGAGACTGTGCAGCTGCGCAATGCTCGTCGTGGCGAACCCAGTGATACCAATAGCACCCACCGGCTGTGATGCTGAAAGGGTCCATCGTGTATTCTCAGTGTGTATCAGGACTATCTTGTTACTATTTTCACAAACACAGGTAGATGTAGACAGAACGACCGTCGTATACAGAAGCTCATAGGCTACATACAACCAGACTCAGCCCGCTCCTCATCGATGCACAGCCATCGTCGCGTTCAAACACAGAAACGCCCTTTTTACGTGCCACTAGAAGACTCTTTTCGTAGAACTCACGGTAACAGTATTCTATGAAGTGCAAACCCGTATCTCAAGCAGCGTCATGCAGAAGATATCCAACGTTGCGGGCAGCCTAGCCAGATGGCTCAAGACCTGCCCCACTATCAACACATCAACGGGGTCTCTACTCAGAATTACTCGCAAGCCTTCGTAGGAACGACAAGAGATGTTTACTTTGCCAGTTCTAAAAATTCCCAAGGTACACTGGATAGTCCTTTCCTATAATGTTCGCTACTGACATGACCGCCTTGCAGAAGCGCTAGAACAAGCAGCCGTCGCGTGTCTCAACGCGCTCTTCCCCATCGATCCCCACATCGACCGCGAGAGCGTCATCAGCGCAAAAGGCACGAGAGTCGCAGGCACCTGCGAGTGGATCACACACGATCCGAACTACCACGCCTGGCTGAGTGCCGGTGGTGATGACGATAAAGATGGCAATGGCGACACGCGCCTGCTGTGGATCTCGGGCGGGCCGGGCAAGGGCAAGACAATGATGTCCGTCTTCCTGACAGAGGAGCTGGAGAGACACACGGCATGCATACCCAACGCAGAGCTGGAGTTCTTCTGCAGCGCACAGGACGAGAAGCGCAACACGGCTGTGGCAGTGCTGCGCGAACTACAGTGCCTGTGCGCGTGCCGAGCCAGCCCAACGATGAGATGACGATAGAAAAATGAGGCTGTAGAGTCACTCACAAAAGCTACTATCGCGAGAAAAGCTGGTGTATTGCTATATAGGTGCTAACAATCAACTTGTGCTATTTAAATCTGGCTGGTTTCCTGACGTTGCGGTCGCTGCTAGTAATTTCTGGTGGGGGAGACGCAGCTGGAGGAACAGCGTCAGTACCACTTCGCGCAGCTACAACACGACGACGCTTTGTCGGATATTTTGCAGCTTTGTGTGAGGCTTTTCGCTTGCCTTTTTTAGTGTATCGCGACTTTTTTGTGCGGTTGTAGCGTCGCGTTGCAGCTTCTTGGCAGCCTGCGCTTTTTTGGCCTTACGACGCTCCTCAGCATCGCGCTGTCGCTCCGCCCGAGCAGCCTCTTGCTGCTGCTTTTGGTGTAACTTTGAAGCCTCTCTTAGCTCTCTATCGCGAGCTTTTTGGAGTTATTGCGCCTCGGCTTCCTCCTCTTCTGCAGCTTTGCGCTCGCGCTGTCTTCGCAGTCGCTTGGGACCCTACCAGACAGTGCCGCTATTCCACTCCTCGCCTTCTTGAGTACTTAACGTAACGCGCTTGACTGGTGGCTTTGATTTGGCGTTAAGCTGCTGCTGTAAGACCTCTTTTTGATCGTGAAGTGGAGCGTTGTTGACCTGTGGCGAGTGTATACTTTGCGACAGCCGTTTGGCCTCAAATTTTGCCTTGTTAGCGACCGCAGTATCGAAAAAACTTCGCAGCTGAGTCCAGCTATTGCCATCACCTTGCTACCCAGTTTTTACAGCCTTATCTTGCTCCGAACTGTGGTTGTTGAAGCGTTTTAGGACAACCTCCGCATCTATCGGCCACACGCCTGTAGCTTGAAAACTCTTCAATATCGTATCGCGCTTCATTGTAGAGCTCCAGGCCGCCCGAAAGTTACTGTAGAAGTCGCATTTCGTGACTCTCCCGATGCCTCGCGATCGCTGCTGGCTGCGGTTGAGTTGTGCGGTATAATTGCGCGAAAGCGGCGAGAACAGAACCACGTCAAGCGGCTGTAAGCTGTGGCTTGAATGAGGTGGAAAGATAGCAAGTAGAATGCGATTCGCATCGCAAAACTCGATGAATTTCATCGTGAGGTGGCTGCCGTGGCCGTCGAGGATCAGAAGACGCTATCTGCTGCGCGCTTTCGCTTTTGTACAGCGATGGAAGACCTGCTCAAGCCAGGAATGTCCTATCTCATCATTAGTCCATCCGGAGGGCGAGTGCGAGACGGAATATTCTTCGTCTTAGGCCACAAGGTCGTCAACCGAGCTCGATTGAATCCCAGCGGTGCCCTAATAGATGAGAGCGGGCGGTAATGCCTCTCCAGAAGCGCATATGTAAGCCAGCAGCGTTACCCATTTGCTATTGACATCTTGTACCGATGCGTACGCTCTTTTCGAGCCAAAGAAGCCTTGCTGAAGACTCTTTTCGAGCGAATAGTGCGGGCGACAGCGAAGCCCTTCTCGTCCATATTGTACGTGTTGCGCTTGTCAATATCGTACTCTTTCATCTTCGAATGAAGCAGATCGAAGTACGTTTTGTACTTGCCACCGTCGTCAGCTTTGTGCCTGTCGCGATCGATCGCGGCGCTCTATTTAATGGTGAGCTTGTTAGAATGGCGATTTGGAAACCGAGTTACTTAGCTTTGGGAATCCTCATACTGCGCCACCACGCTGGCGGAATTTTGTACTGTTTCTCTTGTTGGTGGTAAGCCTCGCCTTGTGCATCTTTCTGTATAATTGACAAGCTCCAGCTCCTATTGTGGGTTGAGGTGGGCTTGTGGGTGGCTTTTGTTGACTGTTGGCTTGATCTCTGATTTGTCCTAGATGTCTCTCCACACATTATTTGGGTAGAAGCCAGGACCCAGAAATAGATGGCGACTCTCAGCTCTGCGGGAAGATTCAAAAGCCGAGAATGCTTTTGTGGCGCATGCTGCGACAGAGCCATGTTCTTTAGGTTTGCTTTCTCGAACTTGACTGTACCCTTGTCGTGGGAAGTCATGATCTGTTGGAACTTTAATAATATGAGGGGCGAAGTGTCTGGACGAGCGAAATGGAAGGGCAGTAGGGAGATGACAACAGGCCGCAGTCTCATGACCCCGCATCTAGAGGGCCCATGCGGAGGCGCAGCTGGTCCTTCAAAAACTGCCACGCTTCCGTGCCTCACACGCTACTGTCATGCACGGAAGAAAGGTCTACCGTAACTGACGCAAAAAGCGCAGCAAAAGGAATATATTTTTTAGCTGAACGTGTTAAGACATATTAGTAGGTAGCTCTAGTACGTATAAATTACGATTTTCTAACGATTCTTAGCTTGCGCACAGAAAGCGAAATGCTGAAAGTCAAAGTAACCCCCTCATTTGTCCCGGCACGGCCGGTGTCCTAGCACTCAGAGAGGGACGTTACTTTGAACCTAAGTCACATTTCCAATGCAGCAACGTCTACACTTCAAATTTACTTGAGGTGATAATATAGAAGAGCTTCTCAATAATGAGTCTCGCGTTTTGAGTTAGACTTGTCCGGCAGCGCTGCCCGCATCGAGCGGCTGTTTTCCGGTCTGCCGAAACGAGTGACTGATCGTCTCGTGGCAGGAAGCTGCAGCCTAGAATAGATCAAAGAAGAGTCAGATGATATTAGTCTTCCAAGGGGGTTCCCCGCTATCCCCGCAGTCTTACATCTAAACTTCATCAAATATTCTCAGAACTGAAATCATTTGGAGAAAGTACGCGGCAACCTAGTGCATGTCGACGATCATGGACCCCCTTTCACAAGCCGATGATGATAAGTTAAGAATTCTGACACGCCGGAAAGTCTCGCAGCTACTAGGAGATAAAACCATGAACCCTTTCCATCCCCCTGAGGAGCAACGCCATCCATGGTCAGTCAACAAATCCCAAGAGCTCGACTGTCCGCTCCTTCGAATCTGGGACACTAAGTCTGGAAGCCAGCCGAACGAGGATAAACGCATGCTGTCGAGATCGCCTAATCAGCCTCTCGACACAGAGCAAGCTCGTAAGGATTCCCTTGCCATTCATCTCGATTATAAAGACTGGACACCAACCCCATACATCTCCTTTACCAAATCGGCTAGCGCGGTTGAGGATCTCGCGATATTGAGGATGAGCAGGAGACGAGGAGTTCAGAACCTCACTGTTATTGATCCCGCTGCTCGGCTTAGAAGTGGGTTACCAATTCTCGATGTGGCTGCCGAGATGGAATATTATTGCATTCCGGACCCGTACAAGAGAGGAAGCAAATACTACATCGACCACTACGTTTGTCTATGGGAAGTAACCGAGGAAGAGATTGTTGGTCATTACGAGTGGGAAGAGCTGGCCAAAACTACGAACTGGTATGACGAGGTCATTATACCGGCATTCCGTAAATTCAGTGGAAGAAGGAGACCTACGTCTGATTCTACCCGTGCATCGGCATTCGACATGTCGACGATGATGGAAGGTCTTCCTGGTAAGTTCTTAACCTACGTAAGTATTTACGCAGCTAATCATTGAAGTTGTGAGCGAGTCCATCACTCCAGATATGGAGCGTATTGAGGACTCTGATGGATCTTTTGAGCGTGATTATTTGGATTTTGACAACAGCACCGACTCTGATGACGAAGTTGAAGAAGCGAACCAGAATGACGATATGATTAAGATAATAGAAGGAGCTTGGTAAGGGAAGGAACCATTCAACGTTGCACCTTTTTTCCAGCAGAGCCTGCGATACATTTTTGTTTGACTAGATCCATCAATGTTAGCTTCGGGCTTTGGTTTCTCTCGAGCGTTGTCAGCAGACTTGTCAACAATCAAGCCAATCAAGCCGATCTAACCGAATTCAGTAAGGTCTTAACTTATGTGAGCTAGTGAGTTACTGTATTAGGTTAGCCCGGCTTGATTGGCTTGATTGTTGACAAGTCTGGTTGTCAGCGTGTGCGATGGTGGAGACACAGCAACTCGGGCAGATGTTAGTTATGCCTTCGGGGACACCTTCGGCCAGTACACGATTGGCTTCATCCATATTAGCTGGCTATAGTGATAGTAATAGTTAGTTGCAAGGGCAGTTCAGCCAGCAACGAGTGCCCAGATCATATTCTTCAGTGTCGAAACTCACTGTAATCTTCATAGCGATAGTGATTGGCCTAAGGTTCTCTCCCTCCCGGACATCGCTGTCACCCGGAAGATCGGTCTCTACTCGGCCCTTGGTCATTATCGTAACCCACGTTATCGCTCTACGCCAGAAAGACGTCACGGTACATATCGCGTAAAACTGGTCAACGGTGTCCACTGTCCGGTTATATAGGCCGACAACTGCGATTAACGATGCTGGAACGTCTGCATTTGAATGAAACGTTGTTAGTGGGCCCTTTTTGGCAAGCAGAACTGGCGATGCGGGATGAACCGAACGAGGGGTTACGGTGCTGGGAGACGGCGACCAAAGTGGGTACAGCCACTCTGTGTTGTTGGCTAGAGATTCGTTCAGCTTGCTCATGCTCTCGGGTAGACTAGTTGATACCCAGCGAGAAAATTGGTGCACGTAGCTTGAGCTAGAGGTTATAGGACCGAGATTGAGAAAGTTGAATTTGTCAGGGTATTTGGTCTCATCATCCGAGATATTTCGACTTCAGGTAAATTGGATATTCCAAACTGTAGTTGCGAGATGCTCAGTTTCGTTGAAGTCGTTGCAGCTCCTTGTATGGCTTTCACTGAGGTTAGGCGCGCTTCATCACACGAAACTTTCATCGTCCTAGTGAAGTCTTCAATGCCGGACCAACTATAGCTCTCAAATGAGGGGCCTTTTTCTTGCATGGACGATCCCACGATTTGCGAAATCCCAATCTCGCTCGCCAAAGAATTGGGGCGATGATTAGCGGCATCTAAAACATTGGAAATTATTGAAACAAGGTCCCTCTAGTAGTATGACTACCACGGATAACCGAGTAGGAGGAGGGACAAGGCGGGGTGGCTGCAACGTATTGTATTGACTGTCGTTTCTTGTATTGTTTCTCGTACGTGTAAACAGTAACGAGGACGCTACAGTCAGCCGTGCCTCCCTCACACAGTAGGTACCACGGCCCTTCCTTCCACCAACCTGGACTGAACCCACATATTCTCAACAGAAATGGTAATTTACTAACAAGTTTAACCCGAAGGTATGGTCGGAATGTGAAGGAAAGATTTCGGTCTCTAGAGCATTAGTATAGTGAGTGTCCTTGAATGTATCGTAAGGCATAGCAGACTAGGGAATCATTAGTACCGCTGACGATGGGCCAATAAATGCAGTCATGAATAGCAGCACCCATATTGACACAGCAAACACAACCCTACTCTGCAAACTAAACTTTTGGGATATGATAGGTAAAAGCAAGTCAAGCGACCATAATTAGGACAGTTGAGGACCCTTTACAGCCCCTGAAAGGACGCCCAATGGTATGTATCTAGCGAGAGCCTGGCCCCTGGTGATATGGAGAGATATGGCGATAAGAGATGCCTCTAGAGCAACCTGGTCACGATGACCTCGTCTAGGTATTCCAGCACAACCAATAACAGTCGCAAATGTTAATCCCCAAAGTTTTAGGGACCAAAGTAGCCCTTTCAAGCCGGTTCTCCGCAGCAGCAACAGGGTGTACGACGCCTAGGCGGGCATCGCGCGCCGCCAGACGCACTACTATCGACAGCAATTCTCCATGCCCCGTACTCAACAGAACGAAATCTTATCCTAATTGATGTAGGAAACCACAACGGGAGGTTTCGCCAGCCTGGTACAGCCAAGGCCAATGATCTATAGAAAAAGAAAGACAATTCTTTGCCAATGAATTAACAAACCAATAGATATGTGAACCTTCATCGGCTTGACGTCTACTGGAACAATTTCATTCGGGCTTCAGTCCCTCCAAAAACCATGGGGTATATATCTTCTCTACCCAGTCAAAAATCACCCTCAGTGCCTCTAAGATCGTATAACACCCAATAATGTCGGCTGTGGTGCCGATATCCACAGCTTCAATAAGATGAATCTCATGAGCGATGTCACTGGCAAAGTACAACTTCCAGCGAGCATCGACAACTAAGAATAGAGGGAGTGTTACAGCCACAGGGTCCTGGATAAGCTGGCGCAGGCGGTTGAAGCATGCCATTGCCCAGACAGATAGCTGCACCTCGCCGTTCTCACTGCCACCATCGGGGGATTTTGTTTCGATGCCAATAACGATTGGTTCGTAGCAGAGGGGAGAATAATCGGAGGGGTTGCACGTACGCTGAAGTTTTCGGGGGGAAGCAGTGAGGCGGTGGGTCATGTCGGACGTGTAGACTAGCGGAGGGCCGAGGGTAACGGCAAAGTCGATCATCTTGCTCTTTAAAAGCTCGCCGTATTCGTTGCCTGGAACAAGCTCCCTAATGACGCGCGCAGTAGTGATGTTGTAGTACGAGAACCCAGAGCGACCACGCACGGCTTGCTTCAGCATCTGGCTGTGCACGAGTTCGTTCCAGCTCGGTTCGTGGAGGTGCTTCGTTTTGCACCACGAGGTCTCGTTCCGAATATCTCGCATGGCTTTGAATTCGTCCTTCAATTCTTCGTGTGTCTTTCCATTCGACGTCTCTGCCACATAGTCCTCCAAGTCGTCAAGATCACCGTTGGAGTCCTGTTTCAGCTCACTCTGGCGTACTGTTAGCAAGGAAACTGCTAGAAATGTGCTTCGGAGTTGTACCTCGATGCCCAGCGGGATGACGCCTTTCGACCGCCGAGCCAGTGTTTGAACCATCTTGTACAATGATCTCACGTCCTGTGGAACATCCGTGCTTGATTTCGCCGTTTGGCAGACCACTGGCTTCCTTGCGATTTGAAGATCAACCATACGGCGGGTGGGGCTGCGCGACAGCCTCGAAGTCGATGTACCATGGGTCGACTCAACCTCTGTGTCCTTATCTTCTGGCTCCTCGGGTACGCTGGGCGTCAGTACCGGCGTTGGCCTTTTGTGCAGGTCTGCGATTGGCTGTGCTGGAGGAGCTGCTTGCTTCCAACCAGTTGGCCATGGTGTGCCATTGTCCAGTGATGGCGCCTTGCCTGCAGTGCCAGTTTGCCTGCTCGGCTTCCTCGTTGGTGACTTCGAGTTCTGCGACATTACGTGCGGTACTACGTTGGGGGCTCGCTGTCGCTTTTGATTCGGCGGACTAATCTCGGAGAGTGTAGCGCTTCGTCGCTTGGATCGTGCAGGAGATGCGCATGTGGAAGGAGGTGGAGTGGCGAGGTAAGTCTCGGGTGCAGGACGCTTTCGAGGCTCCTGCAAATACTCAGCAGGGATTTCGGGTTCGGGCGGTGGCTTTGAATGGCCGCCCACAGCGTAGACGTTGGCTAGCCACGTGTGTGTGCAGGCCATAGGTGCAACGATGCTGTGGGGGCGGGGCGATGGGTGCTAAGGTGTGCATACGTTTATGACGAGATGGACATCAGCAGAGGGGGAGTCGTTGTTGTGACGTGCATAGTTGTTGCAGCAGCTGGTTGCCGAGCCAGCCGTGAGCTTACCCGCACTAAAGTCGATCCACGCGTGCCGGGACGCACGGTGTAACGGGACGCTTTCTGTTCCGGACCCTCGGAGTGCCCCCAGTGGTCTTAAATACAGACAAGTGCAATGCGTATCTATTCTGCAGCTCTTGTTCTCTCAGCACGTTAGTCTCCGACGCTGGAAAACGCGTTATTAATCGTGCTGTCGCTTCTTCCGTTAACGTGGTCCCCAACTCTCCTCTAACGCTCCCCTGTTTATTCGAGACAATACATATCTGCGAGAAGCTCGGTGAGCTAGGAAGCAAGCTAAGATAGCAAAGATTAAGATCGCAGCCTCAAAAGGTCGACTTAAGGTAGCATTAATACATCCCGGCAGTTTCTCCGTGCAGACGGCAAATTCGTGAAAACGGATCGCACAGGACGTGCGCGAACGGCGGTACTTAGCATGCAGTAGCGTATAGTAGCGTGCTCAAATATCTATGTGCCTGCCCCGCGCACTGTGGCTGAGAACTGCAGCTTTGAGCATTCCGCCCTAGGAAGCTCTTATTCCCGACTTTGCAGGCAGCCGTTGGTCCAGTCGCGTAACAAGAAAGTATCTTTACGTCTACACGACCTGCATCCCTGTGCACTCTTCCTCGTTAACATAAGTGTTGTGAGACGCTACGATGGCAGTCAAAGTAGAACTATTCTTCCGCTGGCACCTGCCTATGTGCGCAGTAGTACAGCGCAAGTTGTGAAGCAGCGCGGCGCAGGATGCTTGATGTGCCCAGCATCCGCTCAGCCTGGCCGCATGCATTGCCTCGATAGGCAGCCTTCACAGCAGCCCAGCGTGAGCTTCTTCTGCCTGCTTCGCTCTATCGCGACGATGCCTTTCTACTCTCGACACCTCTAAAGTTGTTCGCGCCTCGCTATTCCTAGACTAAGCTAAGATTGTAGACGCCATGCGGCTTCTCCACTATGACGCGCTGGGAAGGCTTGTCTTGACAGACTTCCGCGGCAAATCGATCCCGCCCTACGCCATTCTATCACACAGATGGAGCGACTCCGAGATTCTCATCGAAGACATATCGAACGAAACCTACAAGAAGAAGGAAGAAGGTTATCGAAAGCTCCAGTTTTGCGCTGAACGAGCGGCCCAGGACGAGCTGCAGTACTTCTGGATCGACACTTGCTGCATCGACAGGTGGAACAACAATGAGCGCTCGAAGGCGATCAACTCGATGTTCCAGTGGTACAAGAGCGCGGCGCGGTGCTACGTCTTCTTGCCAGCCGTCTCGGTGTCGACTGAGACAGAGCCAGTCCAACGCAACAACTGGGAGGCGTCGTTCCGCGAGAGTATATGGTTCATTCGAGGGTGGACGCTCCAAGAGCTGATTGCGCCAGTGTCAGTCGAGTTCTTCTCGTGTGAAGGACAGCGCATAGGCGACAAAACGTCGCTCGACCAGCTTATACACGAGACCACTGGCATCCCGCTCCGAGCATTGCACAACTGCCCTTTGGACGAGTTCACTACATCTGAGCGAGAGAGATGGGCCAAAAACCGCAGAACAAAAGAAGAGGAAGATATTGTATACTGCCTGCTTGGGATTCTCGGTGTCTCTATGCCCACCGCGTATGGCGAAGGACAGGAGAGTGCACGAAGCAGACTGCAGACTGAACTGGAAGGAGCTAGTAACGCACCGTCAATCATCCCGTTCTCAAAAAACCCCCGCTTTGTCGGTCGAGAGTCGCAGCTCGCCGAGCTAGAAGCAAAGTTCTTTAACAACAGACAGACCACTACTACGCTAGCGATCGTCGGACCTGGCGGAACAGGCAAGTCGCAGCTTGCGCTCGAGGTTGCACACAGAGCAAGGCAGAACAGTAAGAACTGCTCAGTCTTTTGGATAGACGCAAGCGACAAAGATAGTCTCTACCAGTCCTATGCAGGTGTTGCGCAAAAGCTTAGTGTTCTAGGCTGGGACACCGATTGGGCCGACATGAAGCAGCTTGCAAATCGCTGTGTAGTGGAGATTAGTACGCGAAAATGCTTGATAATCTTCGACAATGTAGAGCACACCACTCTGCGATCTGGCAGCTCTTCCACGACAGAAGCAGCAGACCTGGTCGACTATCTACCGCAGTCTAAGCTATGTTCTGTCATCTTCACAACAACCAACAGCAACACAGCTCAGGCGCTTGCTTCACAAAACATTATAGCGCTGCGAGAGCTGACACTAGACGCTGCGCTGAGAATGCTGCAAGTCCGCTTGACGAGGCCACTCGCGAACACTGAGCAGCAGGAAGCTCAGTACTTGCTGAGAGAGCTATCGTATCTCCCTCTCGCAGTCATGCAAGCAGCGGCCTGCATGGAGGCTAGCGGTATAACGGTGCAAGAGTACCGATCACGACTAGTCAAGTATAAAGAACTTGCTACCGAGCACAGTGGTGGCTCGTCTGAGGGTGGACTACAGAACTCTGGCATGGAAGACCCTGTAGCTGCTGCACTGTTCCTCTCTATAGACCAGATCAGTCATGATCATGCGTCTGCCACAGACTGTCTGTTTCTTGCTGCATGTGTAGACCAGAAAGACATCTCGCTCGATCTTCTAGAGGCAGCCTCGCCGCAAGCAAGAGAAGATGCTGTTAAGATTCTCGACAAGTATGCGCTCGTCACTAGGCGACCTGCTGAGTCTGCGCTCGATGTTCATCGATTGATCCATCAAGCTCTACGCAAGTGGCTGCAACTGCAGGGACAGCTCGGACAGTGGACCCAACACACTATCACACGGCTGTTCTGGGTGTTCCCTGACGATGATCAAGGCAATAGAAGCAAATGGAGACGACTGCTTCCGCATGCCCAGTATGCTCTGTCACATAGTCTAGCGGATGACGACAACGAAGAAAGGCTAGATCTTGCATGGAAATGTGCAATGACTTTGTATAGTGACGGACGATACGAGGAAGCTGAGATTCTGTTTGTGCAGGTGCTGGAGACTCGCAAGACAAAGCTAGGAGCAGACCATTCCGACACGCTGACTAGCATGGCCAACCTAGCGTCGACATACCGGAACCAAGGCCGCTGGGACGAGGCTAAGATACTGTTTGTCCAAGTGATGGAGACTTGCAAGACGAAGCTAGGAGCAGACCATCCCGACACGCTGACTAGCATGGCCAACCTAGCGTCAACATACATGAACCTAGGCCGCTCGCACGAGGCTGAGAAGCTAGAGGTGCAAGTGATAGAGAGTCGCAAGACGAAGCTAGGAGCAGACCATTCCGACACGCTGACTAGCATGGCCAACCTGGCGTCGACATACTGGAACCAAGGCCGCTGGGACGAGGCTGAGAAGCTGAATGTGCAGGTACTGGAGACTCGCAAGACGAAGCTAGGAGCAGACCATCCCGATACGCTGACTAGCATGGCCAACCTAGCGGTGACATACATGAACCAAGGCCGCTGGGACGAGGCTGAGAAGCTGAATGTGCAAGTGATGGAGACTCGCAAGACGAAGCTAGGAGCAGACCATCCCGACACACTAACCAGCATAGCCAACCTAGCTGCGACATACAGGAAGCAAGGGCGATGGGGCGAGGCAGAGAAGCTACAGGTGCAAGTGATAGAGACTCGCAAAACGAAGCTCGGAGCAGACCATCCCGACACCCTGACCAACATGGCCAATCTCGCCTTTACGCTGCAGTCACAAGCTCGTTATAGGGAGGCTTTCGCGTTGATGGAAAAATGCTTTCAGTTACGCGAGCATGTTCTTGGCGAGCATCACCCTGATACTCAGTCGTCGCTCAACACGCTGACTGTCTGGCAAGCAGAGTGTAGTGACGAAATTTGAGACGTTGCTGTTGTGTGTAATGTAGAAGTGGAAGGCAGATGGTATAATGTCACAGCTAAGATAGCTTCTATTCAAGGGAGTAAAAGGTCGATCTTCTTCTTCGCAACATATAATTACTGTAGATCACTTGAGTTAATAGAAGTTTGACTTTTTAAGGTATATGTTGATGCAATAGCAGTGTGTACTACAAGGATATTTCACGAAGAACTTTAATTAATTAAACCACTACAGCGAATCCACGCAAAACAACAATAGACCTATGCTAGGCGCGAGTATGAAGCGTGGCTATCTGCAACGCGCGTGTGCACTTCGGTACGGCTGCCAGCAGGTCGGGAATAAGGGTTTGCCTGGGGCGGGGTGCACCGAACTGCAGTTCCCAGCCACAGTGCGCATTGTGACAACGCAGACATCTCAGCACGCTACTACAAATTGGCCTCTAAGTTAAGCTACTTTTTGTCGGTCTTGCTATCAACGCGGAGAAACCTTCGGGATGCACACCCTCAACCCTAAATCGACCTTGTAACGCTGGAATCTTAATCTTTGCTATCTTAGCTCCTTTTATAGCCTAGCGAGCTTTTCGCAGCTAAGTATTGACGCGGATGAACAGGGGAGTGTTAGAGAAGAGTTAAGAACAGCGTTGACAGAACGAGCGACAGCACAGTTAATAACGCGTTTTTCGGCGCCGGAGACTAATGTGCCAGGAGAAGGAGAGCCGTAGAATAGATGCGCATTCTACTTGTCTGTATTTAAGCACACTAGGGACGATCCAAGGGTCCGGAAGAGAATCCGTCCCGTTACACCATGCGTCCCGGCACGCTTGGATTGACATTAGCCTGGTTATATGTTTGACGAGCACGCTGAACAAACGTGCCCTCTCGTAATTAGCCCTCTTATCTAAGTTCGGTTGTTTCACTCGTCAAGTGGTCGACCCGTGTGCCTTCCTTGCAGACACAGTTACACGTGGTTAACATACTCAGCGATGAGTGCTCTATGCCCCGTAGGACAGTGTGAAGTCGGAACTCTGACTGCCAAAAGTGCAGGTCGCTACAGTACTGTAGAATACGAGAGGTCTTGCTGCACAGGATAAGTGCTGCTACAAGCCTCTCCTGGCTCCAAAGGGAACTAATTACAGTGCCCGTGCGCGCAACGCCTGGCGAACACCAAAACGCCACACAAGCCATCAACTTCAACGCGTCGTAATTCCACTACTATGGCACCAATCGATAATGCGATTGCAGCAATCGGATCGCTCAAACCAGAAGAACAATTTACATATCAAGCAATTGCTAGCCAGTTTGGTTTAGGGCTGGCCCGTGTCGACGCCACAACACCCCTAATCCCTAATCACGTGGAAGGCTTGAAACACCTTAGCGGTTGCCTAGAGGATAACAAGATAGCCTTACGTCGCGCCCGCCATTCTTTCCTCGCCTTCTCTCGGCAATCTTCGTTACATCCTTTCACTCCTGCCCTGCGGGACTTTTCAACCATGCTCTCTCACTCAAAGTTCGTCAGTGCACTCTGGCAAGCCAGATAAACTAATGAGTTGGGAGGGCAAAATTACCATATAGACCGCGTATGGAATCGATCGACTCATTCCAGTGACTGGAAAAGTGCGCCATTCGGTCCCCTCCATGCACTCAAAGCGTCTTGCCACGAGAGGACGTGCCAAACCAGTCATACCACCAGTCAAGAAGGCGCACTCTGATGGACCAGCAACTCGCCTCTGCTTCCCGGCTTGAGCGATGTCCTTGCCTTCCAAGGACCCTGTTTAAGAGAACCCTTGCGCTGCAGATATGTGTTGAGAGACACAGAGCAGCGTGCAAGAGCAGAGACCCAACCGAGCTAGAGCATGCAGGGCGTTCTTGTGCGACCACTGACTTTACCAAGCATAGCGATAAGCCAAACTTGTGTGGAAGCCGGGACGCCAACAGGAACAAATGTAAGCAGCATGCGTGATGCTCAGCATTCATGGCTTGTTGTGCCTTTTTTGGTTTCTTAAAGGCACGGCGGGGCGCGCTTACGGTTTCTTTGTTCTCAGCTTTCTTTGTTCCCAGCCAATGCATCAGCGCCACGGATGCCCCCATGGCTTCGGTTCTGGCCGCTGAAGTCTTGTTCTCCATTTTGCTTTTCGTACAGTCATTAGCGATTGCGGCTTCACCCCTATACGAAGGTGCGCAACGGTTTTGAACAGTCCCACCTTCCGTAAATGGATTAGCGATATGATGTTTGCCGCAGAACAGTTGATGAGATTGGTCCTTTCTCCATCTGATGATGACCAGACTGTTGAAATGCTGCCTGTAGGAGTGAAGCCGCAATCGCTAATTACTGTAAATCTGGCGTCGCGTCTGGAATTCTGAGATGTATCATCGTCTCCTGTTGCTGACTATCGTCTTGCTGGTCGGCTCGCCGTCGTGGTTGCACATGAATCGCACACTCTGATGCACTTGCAGTTTCCGCTTTTTGCATGCCGCCTAGCTTCCATCCCACACAGTCCATCGTCTTGTCAAGTGTAACGGCGATCCCTGTATAGCGAGAAATCAGCCATGCTGAGAAATCAGTCGAATCGCGAGTTTAATTCATTCCTATGGTGATGTACATAAAAGACCAATCGCATGATAGCATTTAATTCTCCAGAATAGCGTTGTGAGACGGTGAAAGAAGACACGTTTCAGGTCGCCTGTGCGATCTTTGCGATCTTACTTGTCGTTCTCGGCATAGCGGGTTTCCCGATTCACAGGAATGGACGTTACGCAGGGATTTCGTGATCCTGGAGAACGTCCAGCAACAGCAGGGTCTCAATTGAAGAAGCGATGAACGGCCGTAACAATCATCGAGGATAGTCATCTGTTCGCATTCCATGAGCAGATTACATCACTTACCTTTCTATACAACCACCGCCCGAGCCTACACAAGTCCGTAACCATATTATAAATCTCTATGGCAAACCACCAAACGAGAAGAACAGCAATGACGGCAATAAGGATAGTCCCAAATATAGTGAAACTTAGCATACGTGCCGCCCACCACAGTCCCATCGTAAAGCGCCAACTCCTCTCTTTCCGCAGCCTCGTGAAAAAAAACATCAGAAACGCGTATCGCCTCGCCTGCAAATCTTTCGGCGCAAAACGGAGACACTCTTGCAGTTCTCGAGCCTTAACCGTAATCTCACCCCCTTCATCCCCGATACTAAAGCGAACCTTCGGTCGCCCATATATTTCCCCAAACGCTAGCTTGACGAAAATGGTCCTGTCGCTCATAGATTTTGTATGTAGATTCGCTGGAGTGGAGAACAGGGCTGTGACGTCTTTCAATACGACATTAAGAGATAGGCCGCTGAAAGGACTGCAAAAGCTGTTCCAGGAGACGTGGGCTTGGCTGTGATTGAAGAATTTGCGGAGAAGTACTTCATGCGCGCAGAGGGAGAGGAGGCGGCATGTTGGACGTACGTGGAAAAAAAGATCGGGAAGGGAGACGTGCGAGCAGATCGCGAGGACGATTTCGGTGGGTAGGTTCTGGAAGATTGATGTTGCTAGAGGGGATGAAGGGCTCATTGTGCCTGGATGAGAGTGAAGAAATGGTCGTTCCGGAGCGCGTGATTTGTAAAACGTATTGAGGACGTTTTTTGATAGTACTGTAACGATGGAAACGTCTACAGCCACTAGCGATTGCACCTTCACCTCCACGTGCAGCTGCGCAATGGTTTTGATCACTCTTACCTTCCGTGTATGGATGAGCACTAGACATCTGCTCCAAAACAGCCGATAGAATTGGTTAATTACGGTTCTAACGACGATTGGTCTTGTTGGATGATGCAAGCAGGGGTGAAACTGTAATCGCTAACTACTGTAAGGGGGCTGAAATGTCAGCGTTTTATAGCAAGCCGAGTTCATCGTACCTCGCTCTATCCCGGAGAACCACCCGCGAGATCACCCAAGACGATCTTTCACATCAATACACAATTACGTATACTATAAGCATCTGTTACTCCATACAATCACTATACGGCAGGTACTGGCGATAATTACACTCGTCAGCGCGAAGAGCGATGCTTTCAGAGCACATTTATGGTCGCAGTGTCCCTTAATCTTTTTCGCGGAGTAGACAATATACCCCCCATGCATGGCTTAGCGCTTTGATGTTTGCCGTGGAACAGTTGATGGGATTGGTCGTTTCTCCATCTAATGATGACCGGACAGTTGCGTAGCTGCGTGTTGGGGTGAAGCCGCAATCGCTGACGACTGTATTTCATGCACGCCCTGCTGATGTTAGATCGACTTTCCAATGCTACGGAATCTTGAAGCATACTCTACCGATTCTGCATCAGAAATGTCAACGTTGTGATGCAACTAACGATGGGTATGTAGGTACGTGCGTGCGAATCGAGGACTGCATGGCTGTGGACGCGGACGGCCAATCAGCGCAGGTGGCTCGGTTGTGACACACCACCCCGCAAGGTAAGCCCGTGCGCAGGCGCCTTGCGATGGTACCACATGCAGTACACTCTCATGCACTTGCAGCTTCCGGTTTCCGTAAGCAGGCGACTTTTGGTCCTGTGCTAAGCCTTTCTCCTTTAGTCGTGACCTTACCTAGATAGTGCTAGCTTTCGTTAGCATTGCCATAAGTCAATCTTCTGCTCGATGCTCGGACCAATCAAATTGAGATATCTACAGAGTCTAGGCCTTTTCAGAGTAAGTGTATACTAAACGGATCGATGCCCCGTGCGCGATGACAACTGAGCCGCGTGTGCAAACCGGAAGCTGCAAGTGCATGAGAGTGTATCAAGACCCCGGTCTCAGTTTAGAGGGGGCCGAGATTGGGCAGCGAAGCTGCTGACGATGCCCAGACGACTGCGTCAGCGTAAGCACTTTAGAGGATCCGTCGGGTCAGCGCAAGGCTGTCATGACAAGAACTGTGCCGCAGTGGCGCGTCTGCTTACCAGTAAGCTGCTTACGCTTTCCAGGCGGGGTTGGGCGCGGACCAGAGGCAGTGCGTTTTGCATCCAAGCCAACTGTGCTTACAGTAGTTAGCGATTGCGGCTTCATCCCTACGGGCAGCATTTCAACAGTCTTGTCATCATGAAATGGAGAAACGACCAATCCCATCAACAGTTCTGCGGCAAACATGATAGCGCTAAGCCATGCACGGAAGGTTGGGCTGTTGAGAATCTTTGTGTGCCTACCTGTAGGGGTGAAGCCGCAATCGCTAGTCACTGTATCCGCTCTCCTTCCTTTCACGTCGCAGCGCAGACAAGCGTAGGCCGGTTTCTGCAAGCAGCTGTGCCGTGCATCTGCATGTCTGCAGAACGAGGGATAGCGCGGCTGTTCTGCCTGCGCAGGCCTTTCTGCAACGGTCAACAGGCAGAAGCCTGGAAGTGGGGCCGCTGCAGAACGCAGCCATCGCCTGCCAACCAACGTTAGAGGGCTATGGTACATCACCGTGCCTGACATCAACGCTATGGGATGGTCGATTTCCCCATTCCTTATCCTTAGAGCAAAGCACCGCGATCAGACATGGTATCATAACAACCCTAAGAGTTGGAGGGTGACATCCCTCACTGTGTGAAGGAAAACATGGTGTGGCCGAATCTACCAACAAGACACAGCAGTGGATCGGGAAATCTGCTATCTAGAGCTTCTATTGGCTGTTTCCGACACACCAGGTTTTTCTTCGCACAGAGACAGACGTTACTGTAATGGGCTAGAGCCCGGATGCTATGGTGATCCTCGGTGGAACCTTCGGAGCTACCTCGCCACTTTAGAAGCTAAACGTATATAGATATCGTAGCACCGTAGATAGGCTTTCTTCTTCATCGAATACAATCTTGTTACTAGGCATCGGCATACTTTGCGCAGCCCCTTACACGCATCTGCTGTAGGCCGATCTGTGTAGTCTGCGATCGCACGCGCGATGTACATCGTTGCTGCAGTTGTGTCTAACTCGTTGTTTGGGGCTTCAATTTCATTGTCCAGATCTCTGGATCAATGTGACGCCACTCTCGTGCCTTCAGGTTAGTGGTTCCTAGCAGTTCCTCCCGTGTGAGTGTGCATACTCTATTTGTTACGGTTTGGGAGGTAAGGGCATTGCGCGTGGCACGTGCGTTGTCCTGGCGGTCCTCCCTCACCTTCATGAGCACTTTCTCCCATTACAAGCATTAGAGATACATCATGTAAACAGACCATCGTAATAGCCCTATATAAGGCTACCACGACAGCTACATAGACACAGCACAAGACATCTACTTTTTTATAGCACTCTTCTCTCACTGCTTACACTTTAACAACAGTAGCCGTCCATGCAACCCCTGAATCAATCTGCTCCCCCTTGGAGCCTGCAGGTACAGTGCTTAGCGAAACCGGCTTCCTCTCCAACGGAATTGCAATAAAATGTGCGCCACACAGCAGGCAGCGATAATAACACGCCACTTGCCTAAACCAGCGCAGCACTGTCCTGTCAGCACACGTGCAGCAAGGCACGAGCACAAGGCTTTGTGCCATAGGGAATTCAAAAACATGTCAACACCTTCGCACCTCAAAGTTACTATCACATCAAGACTTTCCGGACATGATCTATAGAGTACCTCGCTTTGTTGCATAGTCAACTTCCCTCACCACAACACCGCTTTTAAGCTCTCTCCGCCATTAGCTCTTCGTCCCGCACTCCAAGCTGAGAAAAGGCGTTCACTTCGTGTCTTAGCCGCTGCTAGCAAAACACTGTCCTCGCCCTCATCATACCTCGCCCTCATCATACTGTGCCAACCGAAATCGGCTTCCGGTTCGTGCACATTGTTCGTTTCCGGCGCAGTGCCATCCGACAAGGCGCTTACCGTGCCCGTCGGCGTTGTGAAACGCTACAAGCCTCGTGATAGGTTAGCCTTGCCGGGGGACCCAAAGAGCTGGGAAACACAAACTCCGCACGATTATCCAATCGCTGCAGAGTCGTGAGCCCTGCAGGTTAATATAAATACCACGCAGCTGCCCCTCCAAGTCCAGCGCCACGAATTACCATGTCCAGCACTTCAGCTGTGCAATCGTGCACAGTCTGCGACAAAGAGAACGCTACATTCTGTGCACAATGCAAGTGCATTTTGTACTGCTCCAAGGCATGTCAGCAAAGTGACTGGAGCACTCACAAGCTACTTTGTGCCTCATTTCCCACCTTTGCTTGTTCAAAACGACCAACTGCGGATCATTATCGCGCAGTCCTCTTCGATCCCAACAAGGCGAAACCAGAATTTGTTTGGCTTCTTTGCAAGCGGATTCAGGGCGACGACGATGAAGTCGACTACCAGATGCCCGAAACCGACACAATCATTGGCAGTGACACCTTCCCGAAGCATATGCCTATTCAGTACAACCCGAGACTGAAAAAACCCCTACCGAACACCATAATCATCACATACCGCGATACCTTTTTGGTAGATGGTTCTCGACCAAGCAAAAGCATAGCATCCATCAATGCCACTCAACCTGGGGAGTACTACGATTGGAGTGGTCCCATCGTTGTTTACGCAAAAAAGGGACTAGGCCTCGATCCGCCGGCTTGCAAGGACTTCGATATGGTGGACTTCAGACACGCAACTGATTACTTCCTCTCATACGAATACATACCACCCAAAGCTCAGACTAGTGTAGAGTGTGTGAAGGGTGTCAGAATCAACTGTCTGGGTGACGTGAAGATGCTCAAAAGACCACACTTCGAGGAAATCGAACTTCCAACTACGGATGCAATCTTTACCAAACATGACACTTCAGACATAGCCAACCGGATTGGAATTCCCATCCTGACACAACGTTGCCCTCTGGATCCGAAGTGGGCTAACAGCAACGATGCGATGTTCGAAGGCATGTCCCCTTGCAATAATCAGGACGCGACATTCCTGCACCAGTGCTGTGACCCTGGGGCCGGATGTGATATCAGTACTGGATCCTTGGGTTGGGGATGGTGTTCCGCGCCGTGGCAGAGTGAGGTAGGAAGTGCAATTGTTGTACGGAAGGACAAAAAACCACTTCTTCCAATGCAAATGGAGGCACTGACTGGGTATTGTCGGAACGAAATTCAACCGCTCTTGGGTCATTCAACTGGTGAGTATCACCCAGAAGAGCCGATCAAGAAAGAAGACGTCTTGAAGATCATCTGTCGACCGATGTTCGTTATTTATTGGTCCAAGTTCACGAGGGAGAAAAAAGACTACACGACCCCTAGTCCTTACGACAACGGCCTGTAACCAAGCATCGCAATATAGTTTACTCTTTCGTAGAATTCATGTCTTTCATATCTGTTCACAAATTGACCTATCGTGCACTAATTGTGTTGAGAGCAAAATTTCTTACTGTGAAGCCCTTGCACAGCACTAACTCTATTTTGGTAAGCGCTTCTATGAGCGGCCGTATGCTAAGAATAACCGAAGTGCAAGAACCGGAAACCCATACCGGTTACAGTACAGTACCACTCTACTGTAGGACGGAGCACATTTCAGGTTCCCGTTGATGATCTTGATCCGCATTTCTGGGTCCTGTTTCTGGGGCTCAGAACGGGATCCAGAAGACCAGAACGGGCCCCTGCTGTGATTTTATATAACAAAGCAGTCCATAACACTGTGTAGACTGGTCACTTGTACCTTCTCATGTGAATCTCACCACCATGGCGTCTCTACAGCATTCACAGGTGCTGTCGCATGCGAAGGCCAGACGGGCTGCGAACAACAACTACTTCAGCCTGATCAAAATGTGCCCATTTTCATCAACTGTCGCAGGCCAAGCGCTGTCGGAAACCTTGTTACTAATAACGCCGTGCGATGACCTTTATATAAGCTCAGCTAGGAGGTTACAAACAATACAACATACACTCTTTCTTAATTTTTCTGTCCACGATACCCGCACCCGACCGTGCGACACGGGTTGATAGAGATTGATAGTTTGGTAAGGTAACTGAGTTTGCGGGGGGAGGGGGAAGGAGGGCGATCTCACGATAGTTAGTAGAGCAATAACAGGAAAAGCGGTAGAAGGAAGTACAATCTACAGAAATATATTAGTAGAGACGGCAGCAGCAATATAGTAAGCCTCAAGTTTGGTGTTAGGGCTAGGCCCCGCGCTAGCATCCCCCCTCCCATACTATTTTGTATGGGAGCTGATGTTTTGCTAGGGCGACGCCCTAACGTGCACGGACAGCTCATGCCCGGAGACACCTCGTGCCCCGCCGAACACCATATCCACCACTTCAAAAGTGAGGCTATTGAGCCACGTATAATAGCTATTATCATGAGATTTTGTAGCAGGTTTGTAATTAGATGCTTGCGATTAACTTGTACTATCTATATTTTTGTGGGAGGTTGACGTTGCGGCCAAGTGATGTGAGCTTTGGTGGAGGAGCTGGAGGCTCTTCTTGAACTTGAGCATCAGCGCGAGCAGCCCTAACGCGTTTTTGACGCTTGTTGATTGCCGAGGATACTTGTGAGGCTTTTCTATTTCCCTTTTGGGATAATTGTAGAGCTTTAGCAGCATCTCTCTCCTCCTTCTGGCGCGCGCGTTCAGCTGCTTTCTCAGCTCGCTCAACCTCCCTCATCTCTTTGAGCCTCTGCCTCTCCACACGCTTCTCCTCGAGCTCAACTTGACGCTGCAGTCGAGCCTCCTCGCGCTGCTTCTTGGC
>JARBXR010000210.1:0-31700 GCA_029100535.1 Stemphylium beticola | reverse complement strand
TATAGCATACCCCCCCCCCCCCCCGTGTAACACTATAGCTAGTTTAAACTAGTAGAGTAGATAAAGGCTAAGTATAGTATCTGCGATAAGGACGTCTATAACTTTAATAAGGCTAGCTTTATAATAAGTAAGATTATAACTTAGCTTATTATAATAGGGTTAGAGAGGAGAGGCCGGCCAAAGGCTATTCAGCTAGGTAATTGTGAATGGGTGACGCTTATCGCTGCGATCAACGCTGCCGGCTGGTCAGTCCCTCCGTTCCTCATCTTCGCTGGCCAGTATCATCTATCTGCCTGGTACAAGGCAGCGTCAAAGCGAAAACAGCGTAAGAAAAAGCGACTCCAGAAGCGTGGAGTCTTGACGAAGGGAGCTGGAGAGGATCTACTCGCTCAACGTGAGGCTGCGGAGCAGATTGCTCGTGAGGAGCGTCAAGGAGGAGAGCGATCAGGCGTGAGCCGCCAGGCTCTGGCGCGCTGCACAAGGTGCAGAGAGACTGGGCATAACTCACGTACGTGTAAGAAGGATACTTAGATGCTACTTAATCTACTCTATTAATATATATATACTATTATAACGTTGTTGAGTTATACGTTAAGAGAGGTCGCCAAGCTTGGTGGGGTGCGGCGCTCGCCCGTGGAGCATGTTACCTACTTCCACAACGTCGCCATACCTCCGATCTTGGCCATAGAACAGGCGAGCTCGGATCGCGCTTACTATGACCACGGCCTGCCACTTCCTTACCAAACAACCTATCCGCCGCACATTCCCTTATATCAGCCTACACCTGCGTGCTATTCCTCTAATACCAACTACCCACCTGGCCCTCCCTTAGCCCAGCCTGGCAACTACAGTCAGCAACCTCCCTATTAGCACCCAGGGTGTTATGTTCAACATACGCCTTACGCCTCACCTCTTTATTATGCCAACGTCACTACCCCTAGTTATACAAACTTCGGTCAAGTACAAGTTGATTACTACGCTTCCGCAGGCCAACAGATAGTTTATCAAAACGCAACACCACAGTACGCAGTCCAACAGCCTTATTTCGTACAGCAGCAGACTCCAGGTGAGTATGGTCTCAAGTGATGCTATCAGACACAGATCCTGGGGAAACCGAAAACTCTCGCGTTGCATTCTATGGGATTAATTGCACTTGCGATGCCGGCGCTGGGAACAGAAACGGATACAGAGCCGCCCCATATGATGGCAGCGACAATGAAAACGGCCTCCCAGAATATATGGCTTGGAAAGATGAAGCGTACGACAGCGCAAGCAGTGTTGAAGTAGCGCGTCTATTCACAGACCATGATTCTTCAGATGACGACTGGTACACTAAGTCCAAACGTGGAACAATCCGTACGCCCAGCGTGCGACAGCGATGTATAGGCCCTATAAGCGTGTTGGGTACTTGCCTTCAGCCACTCTCAATTTCGGCGACGCGGATGACTGGGAAGCACGCTGGTCGGAAGGACACTCCCGTTCTGGAGTCAAGTACATTTACTTTGGCAGTAGATTTCTTCTAAAAGGGTGCGTTTTCCTGCCCCATTACTCAGTCGACAGCTGTACTAACAATGAGACTCAGGGAGCATATCAAAACCATGACTGCCGCTGATCCTAGATTCCGAGCATCAGTTCGAGCGATACAGTATTGCAACGCATGCTTTATCAATGATGAAACAGCAGCTACTCTCGCTTCCTCTTTTCCAAATCTCCAGGATCTGGCTCTCGATGGCGTACGTTCTCTCAGCGATGCGACCCTGGTTAGCATCATCTCTTCATGCCCCCGAATTCGTTGCATGAGCATATGTGGAGATGATAGATGCTGCGGCTCAATCACTCTCAAGGACCCCGAACTTCTAGAAAAGCTGCGCGACCCACACTCCGCAAAGAAACTAAAGCATCTTGAGCTGGTGGACCAGCAGTTGCGACGTAGGAGTACGAAATTGATTTCCAAGCTGCGCCCCAAGATGAGCATCGTGGCTGGCAGAACAGACGGAGACAGTAACGCCGCGCAGATTGTCGCCGATCTGGCTGTTGGGGGGGGGGGGCATAGAGTGGACGATATTTACGATGAAGAAGAAGAAGAGAGCAGGTTGAGCTCTTCCGCCAGAAAATGAAAATTGCAATGTTTGAAAGAGAGGTGAAGGCGGGAGCGAAGGTGACGTTGTCAAAGAGGGCCGTGAAACGTGCCCGGCTCCGCGGTGCATATCCTTTTCCAACGAGCACGAATGTTACGCGGTACATTCAACGGCCGCTTCTTACCCTGACGAGAGAAGCGGTTCCCAACGTAGGTTATTATGCCGCATGATGACAGCGGAGGAACAGATTCTAAGAAAGCAAAAGTCGGCTTTGTTATTGACCCGATTTTTGGGACGCAGGCAACGCTGCTTGGTCATGATCGGTGCGGGCTGGGCCGAAGCATGTCTACCACGACATTTCTTGACCGCCAGGTCGGGTACTCGTCTCATCGTTCGTGCGGCGGTCAGTACGTACAAAGGCTGTTCTATATTAAAAGAGATGTTGAATCGTACAAGCTAAGCACTAGATAGAAGGGCCGATAGAAGTTATGCCGTCGCAAATCTCCGCTAGCCAATGAAGCGACCCGTCAGCATTTAGATCATCCCACACGGCGGTACTTGCATCGCTTTGGCTTCATGAACCCCAGGGCCCACGCATATATAAGTAGTATGAACGCTTCTGTAGTTCAAGCACGCCGATCATTTCTTTCCTCAGAGTCGCAGTCATGGCACCTCTTTCATTTGCCCTCACCACTTTGACGGCTCTCCTGCCTTTGGCTCTCGCAGCAAGCTCTGGCTGTGGAACTGCTTTACCTTCGGGCCTGAAGCCTGGTAGCTCAACACACAATGTGACATTGTCGTCGAAGTCCGTCATTGGCAAGACCACCAACCGCGAATACATTATTCACTTGCCTTCCGGTTACGCAGCTGCAAACAACAAGGCAGCACCGTTGGTCTTGGCTTTCCATGGTCAACAACAGCCAGCATGGAGCATGGAGAAGATCAGCCAATTGTCTGATCCGGCCTTCAACCCGGGTTCCATCATCGTCTACCCAGAGGGCATGAACGTTCAAGACCCAGGTGTAAGCATTGCATCATGAATCTTCCTGGACAGGGTTTGCTAACTTTAAGAAACAGGTGCAATGGCTAGGTGACCCTATGGCGCCCACATCGAATGTCATTGACGACCGCATCTTCGTCAATGAGCTTCTTTCGCACCTAACATCTACGCTTTGCATTGACGAGAAGCGCATTTACGCTGCTGGTCTTTCCAATGGAGGCGGTCTGACTGGTCTGCTGATGTGCGACGCCGGATTGAACAAGAAGTTTGCTGCTTTCGCAACGGTTGCAGGTGCATTCTACCCTGACTCAAGCCTCAAGGAGCCGCTGTTCGTCGGCAACTGCAAGCCAAACTTGGCAGGTCGCACACTTCCCTACATCAACCTGCACGGTCTAGCTGACACCGTTGTTCCATACGACGGCGTTTTCACACCGCCGTACATCCCAGTGTTGACCTGGGTCGAGGACTGGGCTAAGCGCGACGGCTGTTCCAGCACGCCTGCGACTGCGAGCGTTGAGGGCGGGACCGTGACGGAAAGGAAGTGGACCTGCGGCGGTAAACAGGATCTCGTTGTTCACAGGGCCATCAGCAAGTTTGGTCATGGTTGGCCCAGCACAAATAACCAGGGCGAGCCGTTTGAGACCCTGAGGGGTGGACCGACGACTTGGAATGCTACCCCGCTTATCTTCCAGTGGTTCGCGAAGTGGACCTTGTAGCTGGACAAGTACAAGTTGGCTCTGTCGTTCTTGTCACGGAAAGCCATTGCAGCGACGCGTCAACGAAATTGATTTTGGAAGGTTAGCAGCCTAAAATAAACAATAAAAGTACACTTCTGAGCGATTGGTGCACCTGTAGACTTCAGAATCGGTTATCAAAGTTCAGTGCGACAATGTGATGATATGCAGGCTGAGTTAGGTGAGGAGTGATGAGCCTTCCATTATCTTAAGGATGGAAAGCCCCGCCGCTACACCCGATCTGACTAACGCACTGCCTCGACTCGGTCACAGCCCCGGAGGTGCCAACCCCCTTGCCACCCATATTTCGACAGCTTCGCCCGCCCTGTCCTAAATACCTCACTTGCCTCTGTAGTTGCCTCGCTATAAGACAAGACGAGAATACAGGCACCGAAGATCCCAAAGCGTGATTCTGGCCTCCATCTGTTTCTTTGAATGTCCATCCCGTAAAATTGTTATCAAGCCTCCGTAGGTAGCAATACAATTTGGATCCCTGTGCGTAGGGAATATCTTTCGCTACTTGTGCGATCACCAGCAATGTCTACACCGACCGTCTTCTCCGATCCAGAGCAGTATCAACCCAATGAACGGCTAATATTCAATTCTACGTCTGGGTGGTATGAAGATCTCTTGAGATCCAAGCTCTGCTTCCTCCATCTAAGCCAGCAGTTGGTTCTCGACCCTTAAAAGTCTCTCTTCGAGGTCGGCAGACTTCAGTAACTCTTAGAATTAGTAAACACATCAAAGCATTAACGCAGAAGACCGGATCGCTTCATGTTTTACGGATTGACGAAAGTGGCAGCGACCTAAGGGATGCCGACGTCAAGCTGATAATATCAAAGAACCCCGAACTTTGAGAGATCATCCTCCACAAGGCGCCATATGTTAGCGACAGCTCGATTATCTATATCCTCAGGTTCTGCGAATTCATCGTTAATATCAAGATCACAGGCACGGCATCAACTTAGGGAAGTGTAAGAGGTGGCTTTTCTGGTTACTTGTGTCATCCCATCAATGACGGGCCGACCAGTCTTAAGGCAATTCAATTAGACGATCAACTGCTCGAGTGGAACTTGACCAAAGGAGTCTCAAAGAAGCGATCGGCTTTGACGATCACGAATGGTAAAACAGTCACCGGTGAGATGTGTGAAGCGTTGGGCGTAGCCCCCGAGGGTCTCTGGCTAACTGTCTGGCAAAGAGGCGTGATCCAAGGCCGTGATGGAAGGGGCAGTGTCCGCCAAAAAGAGATGCTCTCGCAGCAAGCCGCAAGCTAGCAGCGACATGGGACCTTCAAAGCCATACAGTAGAAATGTCGGGAATTGCGTGCAGGAAGAATTGAAGGATTGAACTGAGGTTGTATTGTGTGAGGCTACAAACAGTATATGTAGGTGGGCGACAGCAAACAGTGCTAGTCCTAGATAGGCATAGCTCGCTAATGTGAGTAGTCGCGAGGAGGTGAAGAGCAGGAGTAGTAGAGACCCCTAACCGTGACAAGAAAGCAGTCCTCCAAAGCGGAATCTCCCTGTGTCGGAAGCACCCGAACAAACGCACCCGAAATTTACCAGGGTTTCCGACAATAACCCCGAGAAGGATTTCAGGGATTAACATCGGGGCGAAGAAGAGGAGGTGAGCGAGGAAGAAAATGCTACTGCACAGGAGGAGGGTAGTGCCGATCAGGAAGAATACGATGAAGAGGAAGAGGAAGAGGAAGAGGAAGAGGAAGAGGCCTACTACCGTGACGTATACATGGGACTTCGACACCCTTTGAGTTACTTTCCATACTATAGTGCGCATCCCAGTCAGGCACGAGCACTTCATTATTTCTCCAGAATCGGTTGGGAAACTCGGTGGTCAAGCGATTGCACTCGTAGTGGCATCAAACTCGTAGAACTTAACGACGAACTCCGCGTGGCAGAGTGAGTTGATATCTAAGCTCCGCTTGGGAAAAAGCTATGATCAACATGCTGACATCATTCTCTTTATCATTATGCACATTAATGCCTTGGCCGCTACATCCCCGGCGTTTCGCAAATCTATACGCGCAGTCCGCTATTATGAGGTCTCTGTGAGTAACGAAGCGGTGACCAATCTTGCCAGAGCCATTCCCACTTTGGAAGACGTTGTTTTCAATAGTGCCCGCTCTCGATGACATGGCGATAATTGCCCTCGTTAGAAATTGCTCCAAGTTTGAAGGTATATCCATATCCGGAGACGATAGGTGCCCAGGATCTGTTAGAGGACGCCAGCTATTGAATGTGTTACAAAGCGAAGACTGTGGGCAGGAGCTCCGTCACTTGGAGCTTTTCAACCAGATGATCAGTCGTGTTGGGAAGAAATTGCCTAAGGCGCGTCCTGATATGGCTGTTGTAGTGGGTGAGACCGTGAGCGACAGCATGGCAGCGCAAATGGTCGCTTCTATGAGCGGCGGCGGGGAAACCATGGTTTGGCTCCAAGGATTGTCGGTCGATTACTAATGAGCGGAAAGTTCGCAGAGACGGCGAACGAGTGTGGCTAATACTTGTGCACGACAAATATCATCTATACCATTATCTTCATACCCTACTTCGGATAATATTAACATTATTATTGGATACATCGTGACCTCAAAATCATTTCACCCTATTCTTTAATCTAGAGCAAACCTCTGCGAATCCCGGTCTGACAACGGCACAACGTTGTAATTTAATCGCTGAACATAGTAGTCGTCTTCTAGCTCATGCGCTCGTGGTTTGCGCTGCACCTGCCCCAGCAGAATTGGTTTTAAGCCCTTCTTGAAGTTCAAAAAGCAGATACATCCAACGACTAGCGTGGAAACCGAGAAACCAAGGGCAATAGAAAGGTAAAAGACCATTTCGTCTTTCATCAACGTGTTAGAAAGTATCGACCTTCCGTACAAGACGAGCAGCCGGGTAACCAGGTATGCAATGCTGGCACCGTGTATTAGCTTGAAAGAGTTAGCAGGATAGTGTTGAGAAGAGTGTGGAACTTACTAGAATGATCGCCATTCCGAGTCGCTTCTCATGTCGAACAAAGTATACCGCAAATGCAAGATGTAAGAGCGTGACGGGTATGATGACCAATGTCAAAGAAAATTCGGGTTCTACGTAGTGAACGTCGATAAGGCTGTAAATGATGATGAAGGCGAAGACAAAATAAGGCGTGTACTTGAGAAGAACGAGGTAGACCTGCAGGCGTGTGAGTAAGACACGAGGGACAAGACAGCATCGGCTGGAGTATATCACCTGATAGACAAAGTACTTCTGTTGTATCGTCCTGTCAGGACTAACATCTTGATACAAAGCCCACTTGAATTCCCAGTACAATCCTATTGCTATTCCGCACATGATGAGACTGCATACGCATGTCACAACAGCGCAAACTGTAAGACCAGGCGAGACTCGCTGCCAAAAGTGCCAATCGTTCTTGGCAAAAGGAGTCTTGTACAAGTCATAGCCAACAAGGGCCCTACCCTGCGAGTGACGAACTTCGGTGTACTGGAGGATTGTCGACACCGAAAGAAAGATGTTGGCGACACATTGCACGAAGATCTGGATATGGTTCTTGATGCGGTATGCGTCGAGAGTCAGGACCACCTGGAAGAGACAACCTAAGCTGTTGATGGCCAAGGTTAAAGATATAACGTATGCAAGTGGGACTTGGTAGATGACGGAGTTCACCCATCGCAAATAGACGACTAGGACGATGCTGTTCACGAGGATTAGTCAACAAATCGATGTAGAGTGATAACGATTGGGTGTTAGGTATACCTTTGGATAGTAATGTTCACAGCGGCCTGTGCCGCAGTGGCGGCAAAGAACGCCCATTCCAGCCGTGTCTCCGGCCACCATGACACCCTATGCATGTTGCTCGTATTCTACGATAGAAGGGCCCATAGGAACTGGGAGGAGAAGTAGAGAAGGGACCTTGTGGTTAATTTCTCTAGCCGCAGTTAGCAGAAGGCGTAGCACACGACACAAGATCGAGTCGTTACGTGCCAAAGGCAAAATGGCGAAGACAAGAGATATCAAACCCTACGGACTCTCTCTGGAGGATCGCCGAGAGAGACCCACAATAAAATCCTGAACACGAGAAAGGAGCTGGAGCTAACGCCGGACTTAACCGAGGATCACGCTGAAGCAGGCTTAGTACATGCCCTAAACTGTACTTGGATCCGCATTAGCATGCAACAGGCATGAATATCAGCCTCGTTATTGGAAGCTCATACTGCCGCGAAGTTCCTGTCCAGCTGAAAACTCCATCTGTTGTTTCAAATGTCAAGTTTAGCCTAGTTGCACCTTCAAGGAGGTTGTTTTTATTGTAGTGTTATATATTATGAGGACCAGAGTATATATACACCATCTCGGCAAGGTTTGCTTACGAAACGAAACTCCAACGACTCATATAGATTCCTGGCTTGATGATGCCCGAGCATCATGCACGCGACTCGGACCATTGTCTACGGAGCCTTCAATAGGCGGCGTTCAATTTTGACGTCCGCTGACAACTTCTGCAGCTCTTGACTAAGCTCATCGGCAGCTTTGTTCAGTCGCTCGTCATCAAGAGCCTCTAGCGCATCCAGGATGAACAGCACGTTCGTTGTGCTATCGCTCAACGCCGTTCTTGAGCATTGCCTCCAGTTCCAGCGCCTACAAGTCACTCCCTCATTGTCGCACCAGACCGCCTCGCCTGGGCTTGGGTGTTCAATTACGATTCCGCCACCCGATTTGGTGTCAAACTTCTCGTCGCCCTTGGCTCGCGCCAGATACGGACTCCCTTGGTACTTGTCGAGGTCTTCGCCGCCGAGCGGTATTTGGTGAGAGATGGAAATGGCATTGTAAATATCCGTCAGCCGATTCACACGCGGAAGACCGGCATCGACACGGCGAAGTAAGGCCTCTAGGCTGTTCATGGTCTTCTTCGGTTTGGCACCAAAAGCCTTGTAGGCCTCTTTCCATTGCGCGACGTGCGGAATATCATTAACTGGTGTTTTCGCGAGAGCAGCTTTGGCGGATGCTTCAGCAGATGAAAGATAGGCTTCACTGGCCGCGTCAGAGGGTTTGGGTGGGATACCGGTGACGACCATAAGGAGGGCGCGGTAGTCGGGCCGGAGCTGGAAGATCTCGGGTGCGATACGCGCGTTGGCTAGGTAGGTTTGCGGGTCTTCAATGGCGGCCGACATGTTTGCAGTACGATGGAATGTGGAACGGCGAACAAGTTTGTAGGGGAAAAAGAAAGGCGACGGTAACTTTTGCACTGGTACGATGACGTTGGCTGTTGAAAAAGATCTGCAAAATAACATGTACTCAGCCAATTTCGACACTTCAGTGCCTACTACATCTTTCTTTATATCTTTGTCCAAAAACTTCTACGTTTGGATGCGCATTTCCTCTTTGGGCTACAGGGCGTGAATGACATGCATCGCTGAAGTTTTTCTTGACATGGCGGAGTCTAGCTGCTTCCATCTCAATTAGCGCACGTACAACGGGTAAGTCTTCGCGCCATTCGTACACGAACCTGCGCCACACCTATCTAGATCCCCACCTACCGTCCATGTCCTTCCTTATCAACCCATTCTCGCGCTCATTTCGAGCGGACGATGCATGGTTCTCGGCTGGTTCAGCCTCGTCATACCCAAATCTTGATGATTCGACACGCGTCGGCGATCAGCGGCCATGCGGCGAGAAGTTCGTACCTGGTTGTCGAGTGTTTCATGTGCCTCGCGACGACAGCTCGAGAGCGACTGAGGTAGCGATTGATGATTGGAAGGATCCTGAGCTGGGTGGGGACGCGAAAGATCAGGTCATGGTATTCCAGTACAAGGGCAAATTCGTCGCTGTCAACCACGTACGTCAGCAACCACAACACTGGAGTTTTGCGCACATGTTGACCATGGCATTCGTAGGAATGTCCACACTCTTCATACCCTCTTTCCAACGGCGCACCTTTTGATATCGAGGATTTTGGAGTAGTGCTGAGCTCTGGTATCCAATGTCCGAAGCACGACTGGTCCTTTGATCTTCACACTGGACGCTCAGACCGTGGCAACTACAGGCTTCAAATCTGGGAAGTTCAACAAAGAGCTGGTGGCGATGGCGACGACATCTGGGTACGGAGAAAGCAGAGAATTGGATGAGGCATCAGTCGGAAGAAGACATCTTATCCTAACGACCACAAACGTTGTCCAATCCCCTCTCGTTGCGATCACGAAATATTTATCGATAAAGGCGGGCTTGGAATGCCGAGCCTCCTGGCCACCATGGGCGAAGCAGACATACCTGGGTATCAGACCGCGTTTCCATCAGCAAAAAGCTAGCAGTCTTACATTGCGTTGGGACTCTATACTCTATGTGACGTATATGGTATCTGTTCATAGGTGGGTCCTAGATTACCTATATAGGCTGAGTGCCAAGGCTATGGTCATGTGACACTACCTAAAGCTTAACCCCAGTGACTTCAAAAGTCTGCACGACGTTCTTCTCAAAGTACGACCAGAACTTCGTTCCACTGACTGTAGTATCGCGATGCTCCACATACTGCTCGCCACTACCGATCTGCGTCGCCCACCGAGTCACAGTTGCGCCAGACGAGGGACGTCCGGAGAATCCAGAAAGCTCAAAGTTAAGGTACTGTGCCTCATCCCAATTGGCGGCAACTACAACCAGCTTAGATTTGCTTGCATCATACGCAGCGATAACGTTGTCGGCGCCACCATCCAGGATCTGCATTCCAGGGCGGACGTGCCTAGCAAACTGGGCCAAGACAAAGTACTTTTGCGTGGCCGAACCCAGTGTTTTGGCATCGTTGTCGGCATCAATTAAGCCCCAGCCGCTCGAATCTAGTGGTTGCCAATATTCCCAGGCGACCGGTTTGAGGTATCGGAAGTCGAGCAATAGGTTGCGAGCCATGTCTTCACCTGAGGCCTTGCCATCACCGTACTCGCTGTTGTACACGGGCTTCCCAGCTGCAGTGGACAACTCATGGACAGCTACTCTGTCACCGCTCCCGTACTGGTAGCCATGTACATTAACTCGCTTGATTTTGCTCAGCGCACTGCTCCCAATGTTCCTGAGATTAGTCTCTGCTTGGTCGTAGTACGACTCATCCGAAGCCGCAATCACAGTCGACAGTCCGCGGTTCTTGAGTTGCGTGTCGAGATATTCGACAATCTTTGCTTGGGTAGAGACATCAATGTGACATCCTTCTTGTGTGCCATCAGCCTTCCACCAGTTTGCGCTTGGCTCGTTGAATGGATCGACCGTCTCGAATTCGATACCGTATTTGCTCTTGAAAACTTCAGCAACGGTCGCCATATAGATGGCATGTTTCTCCAGGTTCCAGGATTGGATGTTCTCGCTTCCATCAGCGGCACCGGAGGGGTTGTGGTTCTTGGTCATCCACCACATTGGGCTGTTTGAGAAAAGTTCCGTCTTGCTGACACCACGCTCGATAGCCTTGCTGAGCGCTGTTCTCTGATTGACATCAACGGACCTAGTAAGAAACTCTGATTAACAAGCGTCCCCAGGTATTTCGTCCGCGCAACTCACCAATCCCAACTGGAAGACTGGGGGTCCTCGCTTTTCCAATCCAGCCAAAAGCCCTCCATCTGCCTTGATCTTTTGACATTGGGTGACACGACCATACTCTCTCCATCAACAGAATTCCAGCTGCATGCGCCGGCGTTGTAGCGCGCATGGTTGAACCCTAATCCTGGCAAAGTCTGGCTTCCAAACTTAGACTGGCCAAGCGTGAAGAGTACATCTGCTACATCGTTGCGGTCGCCAAACTGCTGCGCCCACCATGCCAGCGATGTGCCCCACCCTTCCCAAGTCCCCCAGTTCGATTTTGGATCGATTGTACTAGTCGTGTCGGCGCTGACGCAAAAGCTGCTAGCTAGTATAAGGGCTATCTCAGTGAGAGTTGGAGCACGCATAGTGACGAAAGGCTGAATAGGGCGGAGGTCATGGCCGTGGCATTGCTGTTCAAAGTCTCTTCTTAAGTGAATCTATCGTGCTGTCCATCATCCTACGCATATCCGTTTTAGGTAACGCGCCCGGCCACACCCTCAATGCCCCCGAAATCACAGCCCCCTTCTTGCAACGTCATACGGGTAAGCGGGGAAGTATATTCGTTATTCAATACACCTCGGCGTTTTACGATTTGCCGACCCACTCAAGACGCCGGACTCATCTCCGTTATAGTTTGCCAGCTCCTATAGGCCGGAATAATTAGCATACAAATTCTTCCGTATTGAGCACCTTCCGATCTTATGACAACCGGACCCGCTATTATTACCTCACGAGACTGTTTGTATAGAACACTTGACAAAATTAGGTTTTGTATCCGCATAAAGGTGCGGAATCAGGTGTGGAGGCGGAAGAGGCCGAGGCTAGTGGAGGATTTCCGCGGTTATGCCACTTGGACACCGATCACGAGGCTACGGTGGCGAGCGGATATTACATCGGAATATGGGGTAATTGATTTTGTTGGCCAAGCTCATGTTGTTTACTCATATACTAGATTTCGAGTAGGATTGTGGGGCGAGGAATGGAACTAATAGCGTGCAGCATACGATAGATTGAAACTACATCATTGAAGCTTGAATACCTACTCTAGATGGCTACAATATTCTGGCGGCTCCAAGCAACTCACTACTATTTTCCGTTGCATTCCCCACAACAGTGCCATTCGCGTTCGCTTGATTGAGCCAAGCCGACTCCAATCCCCAAACTGCAACGCTCGCAGTGGCGGCCTCATTGAGACCTGCTATCCTCAAAGTCATAAAGTCCAACGGCTGTGTGGGGAAGAAAACGCTTGTTGCAGCAGCTTCGCCTCCATTCAAGAAAATCTCGATGATGCTCCTGTCAACAATGCCGGAGATCCTCCACGAACCCTCGCCGTCGTAAAGTCCGGTGTGACTGAACTTCTCGTTGAAGTAGGGACTTTGGAAGGCAGAAGTGCCACTACGATCGAGCCAGACGTCGCCAGAAGAAATGAAAGTACCACCAGAAATCGATTCGCCGGATACGGATGACTGGAAAGTAAAGCTAATCGAGCCTTGCAGCGATTCACTGGTCAGTCCGGTGACGTTGGCTTCGAAGTAGATGGCCCTGGACTCAAGACTGGAGTAGTCAACAAAAACGGCTCCGTTGCCGACATCGTTGTTGACAGCCAGCTCAGTCTCCACTGGAGTCATGATTCCATGAGGGTATGACATCAGCGATAGCCCCTGGCGGGGTAGTTCCTTTAGGTAATGGCCTCGCGGTACAGTCTGGACTCCCCGAAAACCATCACCAAGCTCTTCGCCGGCCGTAGGAACGTCGTTTGTGTACTGCCAATTAGAAGCCCAATCCATTGTGATTTGATCCTGGTCTGCCGGAATCCCGTAGAAGAATTGCCCCGCGTAGTTGTCCTTGGCAAAATCGGTGAGCCTGGTCCTGGAATCATCGGCTTCAAAATGGGTTCCGTTGAACGTGCCGATAAAGTATTGTGAGATACTACCACCGAGAGGAGCGCCGGGATTGATCGAAAGAAGCATGACGTATTTGGATTCTTCGCCATCGGTAGAGTTCTCGACACGCATCTCGACCATGTTAGGGCACTCGTACTGCAGACCAGTGATGCCATAGTTGGTGAAGTTGCTGGTTGCTTCCCAATCGATGAGATTTGGACTAGTGAAGATTCCGACAGAGAAGTCGATGGGATACGCAACTACCATGACCCAGCGTTGGGTGGGCTCATACCAAATGACTTTGGGATCACGGAATTGTTCAGGGTGGGTTCCACCGGGTACTATCACTGGGTTGCCTTCATACTTGATGAAGGAGTAGCCGTTGTCGTAGGAGTATGCGATATGCTGTGTCTGATTCTCTGGGACGTTGACAGTGTAGATGGCGACTACACCGTTGGTCTGGTTGGGGAAGAAACCGGAAGTGTTGTCCACATCGACTACGGCGCTGCCAGAGAAAATTCCTTCGGTAGGACCACCGGGGAACAGAGCAATGGGTTGATTGGTCCAAGTGTAAAGGTCATTACTGGTAGCATGCCCCCAGTGTTGGTTGCCTGCGACATTTGCAGTCGGGTTGAACTGGTAGTATAGATGGTATAGACCTTCGTCGTCAACAAACACTAGACGGCAAATGAAGTCAGCGTATGCGTCACATCTATCTCTTGCATGAAAACAACGTACTTCCGTTCGCATCATTCATGAACCCAAGAGGCGGACTGAAGTGTATTTGTGGTCGTAGTGCTTCGTTGTAGTCGCCAGGCAGGGCTGTGCCGGTCGGGACATCGGACTGCGAATATGTCGAACTTGGCACGAGCACCACCGAACCCGTGGCAGTAATCGTCTGTGTTATTTCCGGCGAGTCTGGCTGTCCAAAAGAAATAGTCCTTGTACCGCTAGATGAGGAGGTTGAGTTTTGGGGGGAGGTGAAGGACGAGTCTTGAGCGGTCGCAAGCGCAACAACGCCAAACGCGGCCGCAACAACGAAAGAATGACACAGCATTGCGAATGGCTCAGATTCAGTAATCTGTTCGATACGTTTGGCTTCGGGGGTATGGGTGGCTTTATGCTGTCCACCGAATCGCAGATCGAAGATGCTAAGAAGCTTCAACGAACGAGTTTCTTGGGGGCCCCGCGACGGCAAGGAAGAAATCCATGTCCGCCCCGCATATCATGTCTAGTCACTCCGCAATCCAAGGAGCGTGGTATGGGGCTGGGGTTCGGTTGCGTGATGAAGTCGACCCAGGATCGCAAAGAATGAGGTATTTCGGATGTGCCGGTATATACTTTCCCCGCTAATACAACTCACGCCATGCTGGTTCCAGGCAAGCCGTGGTCTAACATGAACGTGCGTTCTCTCGTTGGGTTTAAACGGTCGGCTAGGTTGGCCATAGTCGATGTGTAATGATGTCGTTCAAGGCTAGCGCGGCTGGAAAACTCCCCGAGAATCCTCCCACTTGGCGTCTTGCAAAGCATATAGCACCGGCAGAAATGAGCAAGTCGCACAAGGCATGCAAAATCTATCCGACCAGGCAAATATGAGAAAAAGCAGCCTTCATCAGCCATGATTACTACATGCGCTAAGTTACCGACCTGCTTGTTGCGGTCTTAGAGTGCAAGCTCGAAATCCCAGACCTGTACCTTTCGCGTACCGAAAGGCCCACCTTGCCTGATGAACAGACTCAAGACGTTGAATTTGTCCAACCGAGCCTCATCCACCAACGGCTCACCCGCTGAATTGGGAATGTCCGCCAGCTTCTTCCAATCCTTGTATCCCCCGCCTGCAGTTGCGCCCCAGAGTTGGACGGTCATTTTTGGCTGGTCCGGTAGAATCGCGATCACGTTGTCGCCGGTAGCAGCGATTTTACCGCGGTAGGCAAGGTATGGAGGCGTGGAGAGACCTGGTACAGTGATAGCGGTCTTGGTAAATTTACCTTCTGGCGTTCGGAGGTAATGGTAGAATTGGGCAGTGCCGGTTGAGTTGTCGCGCATCAAAGCGTGGAAGCGACCTTTCTGGTCCGCACACTGCGCTTCTTGGTTGATGATCTGGCTGTTCTGCGGTATCGAGTAGACCTTGATTCCGGGTGTCGTGGGCTTAATGGGCTTTTCGACGGTTTGACCATTGGTCTGCTTCCAAGTCTTACCATCATCCTCCGAGAACGCAAAGTACAAGTCATGGTTCGTGTTGGGCGTGGGTGTTTCACGGACTGTCCAAGAAACGAAGAGTTTCCCCCCTTGACTGCTGATACCGTTGATGTAGGCATTGTTGTCCTCGCCTTGCAAGTACTTGCCGACAGGGCTCCAGTAACCACTAGCGGCAGAGTAGCGGTGGATGTACGAGTCGCCTGCGCCGGACTGTCCGATGCGAAATTCCATGAGCAGATCGCCATTCTCGAGAGGCTCGAAACGAGGGTATGTCAGTGGCGTCCATGGGCCGACAGATCGTGGCAGCGCGTGCTGAACCGCCCCAAAAGCGCTCGCAGTCCATTCTGTAGGAATCGTCTTCGCGATCCCCAGGTTGCTCACGCGGTAGTTGAGTGGGACATCGTGATGGTCGAAGCTTAGATGTATCCTTCCGTCGCCACTAATCCCCATGCTAATCGTGTTGTGTTCATCGAGGGTTGTTTGGAGGTAGTCCTCAAAAGCGAAGTACTGCCATTCCCCTAGCGAGGGCGAGATCTTTCGTCTTCCAAGGTTGACGTAGTGTTTGCCATATCCGGAAGCTGTCTTGTAAAATGCGACGTATTGGTAGTCGCCAAAGGTGGTCAGGGCATGTTGCTGGAAAGCGAGGCCATTGAGACGGACTGACCCCTCAACGTCGTTGGAGATGTTCCAATTCTTAGTCGAGGTGATAGAGATGGCAGAAACAAGTGGCGATAACGCTGCCGTGAAGGCGAGCAGCGATGAGAGAAATTTCATGTTGATGAGCAATCGTTTGTCTGCATTGGCGGTAGTAATATATATGCCGGCAGAGCGGATGAACAATGACCTTGCGCGTCGACTGATCCTAATATAGCTCATCAGGTTTGGCCACTATACGAAGCTCTGCATACCTGTTGACGTGCATCGGGGATTCGGGGTATTGCTTTCACGAGGCGGGGAAGCTGGAGTAAGGGCGCAGTACTATGTATTGCCGGCTACTGAGCGACGCGTTCCCGCACGAGGCTTTCGATTCGGAGAAGACGATGTATACGCTCAAGGGACTCGCGCTTGAACCATCGTTGCGATCTCGGTGGTCACCGTCCACGACGCCAGAATTGGTAAAGGCCGCCATAGGGTCGTGCAGATTCTTGTGGATGACATGCGAGAAACAATCGACGGGTGGCATGAAATCATCAATATATATTTTTCATAGTCCAGAAACTTTCTGTCATTGCTGTGCGGCACAGTCTTCTCCAAGAGGTTCTTGGGGCTTCATCGGAGCCATTCGGACACATTCCGCATCCTCCCCTCGTCAGACCTTCCGTCCTCACTACCTTTGTATCAATGCACAGTCTATCAGCACTGCGACCCCAACCCCAACCTTCATCCTTTCCAACAGCCGATTGCCGAGCTGTGCACGATAACGACGATCCGCTAGACACTCAAATGCGAGCACTGCGACACCAAAAGTGGCAGGAGCAACTGCAGCCAAGCTCCCATCTCTTGGCAAGGTACTTCAATAGGCAAAATGCGCGCCTTGACTGACGTACTGTCTTTCGTTCAAGAATGGGGTGCAAGCGGGGAGAATACAGGAAATAAGAAGTGGCAGGTACATTAATTGAGGCCGCACGTCTGTCTTCCGAATTCAAGTAACCCTGTCCGAGAATGAGGGCTACTTCAATCGCATTCTTCGCAGCGTCGGCGGTCGCGCAGTCGCAGTACGGAGAGAACCATGTCAACGTGAATCTCGACTCGCAGCTCGTGGAGCAAGCTGCGTTTCCGGCGCCGAGTGTGACACTCTACAGCCCTGCGTTTTTGCCCAACGCGTCTTTTGATGCTGGGTGGATTGAAGGGACAGAGGGCGCAACCTCGCAGTTCGAGCTGGGTATGAAATCTCATATTCTTCCCAGTATCGATTAATACTAACATCACTACAGAAGAGTTCATCAGCAGCCTTGCAGCGAAGAACCCGTCCTGGATGAAGTACGATGTGGCCGACTTTCTCAGTGAAGAAGGCAAGACATTCCCTTACGTCTACCTCTCAACCACGGCATCGAACTCCACGTCTGGAAAGATCAGAATCTGGCTGCAAGGTTCAGTCCATGGCAACGAGCCGGCAGGCGATGAAGCTACAATGGCCTTGCTAGGCGCAATGGACAAGGATCCAGCATGGGCAGCCAGTTTCCTGGAGAAGATGGACGTTATCGTCCTCCCCCGATACAACCCAGATGGCAACGCCTACTTCCAGCGCACTCTGGCCACAAACTTCGATCCTAACCGCGATCATACCAAGCTTGCACGCCAGCAGACGCGCGACATCAAAGAGTGGTTTAATACCTTTTCTCCTCATGTCGCTATAGATATGCATGAGTATGGTGCGGCCACCTTGTATGCGGCAAACTACAGCAATGCAGCAGATGGCATGTACAGCGCAGCGAAGAACCTGAACATTCATCCCTCGATTCGAGCCCTTTCCGAAACGCTATTTGCCCCTGCAATCAACGAGTCACTTCTTTCCCAAGGCTTCCGCGGCGAGCCCTACGTCACAGCAGCAAGCCGCAATTCGCCGCGTCTCGAAGAAGCCGGTACCGATGCGAAGATTGGACGCAACGCCATGGGCCTCACACAGTGCGTAACGTTCCTCTTCGAGACACGCGGAATTGGTATCGCGAACCAGGAGTTCAAGCGCAGGACAGCAGCAGGAGTGCAGATGATTCTGGGCGTGTTGGAGACCGCCCGCGACCACTCCGAGCAAGTCAAAAGCACGATTGAGAGCGCCATTGCCGAAGTCATCGACAGCGAACAGAATATCATCATCACTGACTACACCACCTTCTCCAACCGCACATACACCATGGTGGACCGTCGCACAGGCGAAGTCGTCCAACTCCCCATTGAATTCGCCAGCACCACGCCGACTACTGCAAACCTCACTCGGACCAGGCCAGAAGGCTACATCATCCCACGCGCATGGGCTGACCTCGCGGAACGACTAAGGGTGTCCGGCTTGGAGATTCTAACCATGCCAGAGGCGTTCCATGGGGAGGTTGAAGCATACAACATTACTTCTTCCAGTCTGGCCTCCTCGTACTACGAAGGCAACGTGTTAAATACGGTGACTACAGAACCTTCAGCAGTGGAGGTTTCACTGCCCGCGGGCAGTTTCTTCGTAAGCTCTGCGCAGAAGAATGCGGGCCTTGCTTTCGTTGCGCTTGAGCCGGAGAATATCGATTCTTACGTTTCCTTTGGCATTGTGCCCATGGAAGTGGGAGACCAGTACCCAGTGTTCAGGAAGATGTAAGATATAGACATTCAAGACTCATCTGATACATGGAGTTTGCGCATCAAGATGTATAAATATTGAAGCCTCGGCCGTCTCGCCGGTGGAAACCATCCTCTAATAGTACAAACATTATTACCATCTATCACCTTGGCCGCAGCCTCGGCCTCAATACCAAGGTGACTATGCCGTCACATCCCCGCTTTTTGCGCGCTTTGCATCCCTCTCTTCACCGGCTGTCGTCTCAGCCCGTCTCTTACCCTCATCTTTCCTCGCAGTATCCTTCTCTTCCCGGGCAACACGGCGTGCTTCTTTGTCTTGCTTTTCCTTTTCCTTCCTGAGAGCCTTACTCTCGAACTCGTGCCAATCTCCCTCAAGCTCTTTCAACGCCTCCGCTCGTTTGGGTGCCGGGGCTTCACTGGTGAAGAAGGGATGCTCGAGCACATCAGCCGCAGTCGGTCGCGCGTTCGGGTCAAAGAGGAACATGGCTTGGAGAAGCTCAAAGCCCATGGGGCTGACGCGATCCTTGTACTTCTCTTCAAACGTCGACTGTTTCCGCTCAGTCGGACGGAGAAGCTCGAACCACTGCATGTCGACGATTCCGGGCCAATCCTGGACAGTGGGCGTACCGAGGACATTGTATATCTTGTCCAACTGACTGATCTCTCCACCATCACCTGGGAAGATGGCGTGACGCGTGAATATTTCCACAAGCACACAGGCTGCTGACCAGATATCTACCGCTGGACCATACTGCGTTTCTCCTAGCAATAGCTCTGGTGATCGGTACCAAATGGTTATGACTCGGTTGGTGTAGTCCAGCTTGCTGCTCTTCGCGTAGAATCGAGCGAGACCGAAGTCAGCCAGTTTCAGTTGTCCTGTATTGGACACCAGAATGTTGGCCGCTTTGATATCTCGATGTAATACGCCGCGGCGGTGGAGGTAGTCGAGGCCTTCAAAGAGTTGCTTTGCGAGATCCTTCTTGTGCGATTGTTCGAGCTTGAAAGTAGGATGGTTCAGAAGGCCGGTGAGATCGTGCGAAAGGTATTCGAAGACCATATAACAGTCATTCTTCTCCACCATGACCTCGCGAAGGTTGACAATGTTAGCATGGTTGAGAGATTGCAGAAGTTTGACCTCGCGAATCGCGGTGACCGGAAACTGCATGATGTTAGTAATCTATTGGGCTGCTCCAGGGGCAATACGTACGCCATCGCGCTCGCCCTCCATGCGAATCTTCTTCAGTGCTACCATGTCCTTCGTATACACATGTACACCCTTAAAAACCTTTCCGTAAGTGCCAGAACCAACGACTGACTCATTGCCAGGTTTCCTGTAGTAAACAGATTCGGAGGCTGCATGCTCTGGGGCTAGCGTGGGCCGCGGTTTTGTTCGCTTTCTCGTAATAATCTTGGTCTTCGGTATCGGAGGAGGCGGCGTCCTTCGTTCAGGTCGAGCACCGGGACGTGTGTCAGGACGTATGTCGGGGCGCGGATCCGGTCGCCTATCATCATGCCTTCGTGGTAGATATGGGTCTCGGCGGTCTCTAACATCTCGTGCATCTCGGACATCCCGGGGGTCTCGAACGTCTCGTAGGTCTCGTGGATCTCTCAGGTCTCGGTCTCGTGAGTCATGGAAGTCTCTATCCCTGCCACGATAGTAGTTATCGCGAAGATCGCGTGCATCTCGAGGGTCTCGTTCGCGAAGGTCTCGGTAGGCCGGCTTGCGATCATAGTAGCTGTCGTAACGACGGTCTCGTTCTCGGATATCCCTGTCGCGATCACGATCGTAGTCCCGGTCTCTCGGATCCCTATCCCGCTCACTTCTTGACTCTGCATAGCGGGAGGCTGTCTCGCGCGCCGCCTCCGCCTTCGCTTTCGGATCAAGTAGGGATTCCTTGGAAACCGGCTCGGGCTTCTCAGGCTCTTCCAAACCAAGCTTTGCCTTGCTCGCTGGTGGCACTGGGTTCTTCGTCTTGAGCGAGAATCCAAATCCCGACTTTGGCGCTGCTGGAGGACCACCTGAGGACGTTGTCGGAGCGGTCATCTTCTTCTCCTCCTTTTGGCCTTCATCCTCTACCCGGAGGTCCTTGGACGGTCGGAAGGGATTGTCGTCGGCATCGACAGAAGCAGAGTCGGCTGCGACTTGGGATGTAGGGACAGGCTGTGGGCGGGGCGCTTCGGTAGCGGGACGGCCACCCCGTGTTCCAGACGCTGGTGTCCAGGACAGGTTGGAGAATTGGGTAGGCGCAGCGCCTCGACCACGTCCACTAGGGCCGCCGAAAGGAGCACCCCCGCCAGGACCTGACATCCGCCGATCTGGGCCGTGGTAGTTACTCCCGCGAAAGCCACCATGGCCCCCTCGATGTGGGGTATTCTGAAATCCTGGTTGGGGATATGGCTGGTTGGGGTAGTAACCAGGAGACTGGCCTTGATGATACGGAGACTGGTTCGAAGTGAAGCCGTGCATTGGTGATCTGTTCGAGTTAGCCTAGAATTGATAATTGTTGAAGAAAATGAAGCTCACCCATGACTAGGATATTGGTTGCTCCAACCTCCCCTACCGCCATGGTAGGGCGATTGATTTTGAGGGGAGTATTGATTGTTCAGAGGGTGGGGCGGGGACTGTTGGAACCCACCACGGCCCTGGTAATGGTAGGCTCCTCTCATCTTGCCTTCGTCTCCACGGCCCCTGGATGTATCAGAGTTGTAGCCTGATGCAGGCGCCGGTGAGCTCCTGCGTGAAATGGGCTTGCCTTTATGGGAAGGCTTGGTAGAGACTACTTCCTTATCCGGGCGTGGTCTTGATCTCGGAGTGGGAGATGGCGAGCGAGATGTGCGACGTCGTACAGGTAGGGTGGGGGAGCGGCTTCGGCGTGGTGATAGTCTAGTACGCTTGGAGCTAGGAGGCGAGCTTCTGCGAATAGATTTCGGAGACCGTCTGCGAAGTGGTGAGCGGGATCGGGCGTGCCTGGGTCCTCGGCTGCGACTTCTCGCTCGATCGCGTGCGGTGGTGGGTTTGTAGGGCCTTTCGCGAGGATCTCCGAAGGATGGGCTTGCCCTCCTGTCAGTCCTGCGAGGTGACAGGCCTCTTGGCGAAAATTCACGCCTGGACCTCCTGTCAGGTGAAAGCGATCTTTTCCGTGCACGATGCGCTGCTGGTCTGTAGTGTGTATCTGGAGTGGGCGACCGACGTCGATGCGAGGCGGGCGGGATGTATGTGTCGGGCGTATCTCGTCGAGCCGGACGGTCGCGATCGGAGGTATGAGGTCGTGGGGAGTATGCCCTCGAAGCAGGCCGGCCTGTGGAATCTGCACGCCGTGTCCGCGACCGGGAGCGCACTAGGCTCCGACTTCTATGTCGCTTGACGCGTTTCGATGAGCCTCTAGGAGATGGGGAACGACTGTGAATTCGTTTCGAGGATGGGGTCGTGTCGCGACGGTGGTGGTGGTGGTGGTGGTGGTGGTGGTGGTGTTGTCGACGATGGGGGTGGGCAACCCTCTCTGCACTGGCTTCCCTCTCAGAGCCTCGATAGCGATCTTCTCGAGAGATGCTACGACTGCGCCGACGCGTGCGCTCCCTCTCCAAACTTGGCTCGCGTGAATGTCTCGGCGCGTATCTGGATGATGGCCGTGTATCGTGGTCGTAATCGCGATGTCGAGAATGGTCTCGGGGAGGTCGTGGTGCTGGTGACGATGTCCTGGGGGGTCCGTAACTCCGCTCCCGTGGCCGTTCTCTGGGTTGTTCTCTGTCTCGATTAGACGAGTCCTCTGGTCTCCACTGGTCTATATCCTGAGCCCGTCGCAGGGCAGCCATAGAGGCAGGATGTTCATCAGAAGTCGCAAGGTTGCAGCATCAAGAGGTTCGCGGGTCAGAGCCACAGCCTAGCCGAGCAATAAGAAACTCGGGCTCTCAGACTCTCAGACTCAGCCTAACAGTCAGGTGGTGAGAGGCGGGAGCCGGGAGGCGATAGGAACAAGAAAAGATGGCGCTTCGACAGTTTCCGAGAGACGACGAGAAGATGCGCTGCCTGTTTTCAGTGCGCTTCTGAATGATGCTGTCGTGGCCACGGATGCTGTAGCTGCAGCGCCTTCCCGCCCGCCGGTCTTTCGCCTGCCGCTATCGATGATTTGCCAAGGCCCGGTGACAAGGAGGCCCTAATTGTAAATCGCATGCAAGCCCGTCCATTCATGCCGCCCAAAACTCCAGCCTTGTACCCCCATTGCCATTGCCATCTGTAGTTTCTGTGCATTTCCACATTTTGACTTTTGACTATCATGGTTTGTCCACCAAGCTTCACGATATCTATCTAGTGCATACAGAATTGACCACGCCCCGCTCATGCCAACCACCATCGAGTCGAATGCATCTGGAGAAAGCATTGCTCCATGGATTCGGAACATGGCCGTCGAAACAGGCACCTGGTGCGTTGCCTTTCCGCAAAAGCCCAAAAGAGGGTTGAGTCGATCTCCACAGGGCTGTAGGGCTGGTCCGTACTTGAATAGAGCGGGCTCGCATGAGCGAGATTTATCGACCATGGGGCGCGAAACACATGCCCGTCTTCAAACAGGGCAGGAAAAACACGTAGCTTAAGGCCACTGAGCCGCGTTGCAGCCGACTTGCTAACAGAAAAGTCCCAACACGATAAGCCGGATGTAGTTGTAAGTCTTGTGGATAGACGTCCGAACTATTGGCAAACGAACCATGGCCGCTGCAGCAGAAGATTGGCGAAACCCATGCACTGATAATATATGCAACATATGTCAAAGGCGACACGGGGCGAAGGTTAGTGTACAGTAATGCCACGGTGCGAGGAGCGTGAGTGAATCGCCAGAGTGGGAGCGTTGTGAGCGCGTGCAGGCGCTCGTGGTGGATGCGACAGGCTCCAGTCTCTCTCCCCCCCCCTCCCCCCAACCGATGTAAAGACGCATGGCCGTGGGCTGGAGAGGCAAACGGGCAGACGGGCGGTTCCGGGGCAAGTGCGCTGATCGCTAGGAGTCGTACGAACTTCAGCTGCGGGGACTTTGATGAGAGCCGTGAAGAAGCCTCAGACGCTCCGAAGAAGTCCGTCACGGCGGATTGCCCCTCATGGTCGCTGTCGTCGTCGCTAGGGGGTCAGAAAGAAGGTGAGAAGCAGCGGCGACAAGGACAATGACGTGCATAGCCGGTGAAGGGTGAGTCGATGGGGGAGGGTTAGGCGTTGGATGGGGTGTTGTTGTGTCGCTGCACAATGCCAGGCTCGTTGAGTGCAGCCCGCCGGCTTAGCATCACGTGCGGTCATGGCCGGAGCGCGCATGCCCGGGTGCCAGGGTGTGGCGTCATGGTACGCTAATCCGCATTTCGACGACTTAGGACAAGATTATTCCATTGTAGTCATACGGTCCGGCCCAGCGACCAAAAGTCCACAGGGAGGATGCGCCAGATGGAAGACAATTTTCTGGCAATTGTGCCTTCTTTCTTACACCATAGTTTGCCGCACCCACATACAAACACCGACGCTTTATCCACAGGAAAGGTTATTACCATTGCAATATCCCCGCCCCCGCCATAATGGACGCCGACGCATCCAAGCCCATGTCTGCGCTTCCGACACACATGACGAACGGAAGCTCGCCGCTCAGGCTCACTACCGAGGCCCGCGACAAGAAGGAGAGGGAAAATCTCTTCCATGCCATCGAGACTTCAAACCGGGGCCGTCAGGTAGTAAACTTCGACGGGCCGACTAGCTACTTCCCCGCAAAGGCTTCCGCAACAAATACCAACGGAAGCAGCGCGCACAACGGACATGACATGGGAAACGGAAACGGAAACGGAAACGGCCACGCTGAGTGCAAAGAAGAGTACGAGGGCGCCGTTGCGCAGACGCCCCTCGCGACCAGCCGGGCGCATAGCCCGTATACGCAGCATCCCACCGTCGATTTCAATGGGCTTAGTTGGCCCAGCATAGGTACCCAGAGAAGGAGGGATGCGACGGACGAAGAGCAGGCTGCGACCCTCGAGAAGCTCTCTGGCGCCGTCCGGACCGTGCTCGAGTGTCTAGGCGAAGACCCCAACCGTGAGGGTCTCCTAGACACACCCGACCGATATGCAAAGGCGCTGCTCTTCTTCACCAAGGGCTACGAGGAGAACCTGCGTGACATTGTGAATGGCGCTGTCTTTCACGAAGACCACGACGAGCTCGTCATTGTGAGGGACATTGAGATCTTCTCCCTTTGCGAGCACCACCTGGTTCCTTTTACTGGCAAAGTAAGTCGACCATTTTTTGTTGTGACTCATCCGGTAGATGGTAGAATCTTACTGACTTCGCCCACCAGATGCACATTGGCTACATCCCCAACCGCCGCGTAATCGGTCTCTCCAAGCTCGCACGTATTGCCGAAATGTTTGCACGTCGCTTCCAAGTACAAGAGCGCCTTACCAAGCAAGTTGCGCTGGCGCTTTCCGAGGTGCTACAACCACAGGGTGTCGCAGTCGTGGTCGAGTCGAGTCATCTCTGCATGGTGATGCGGGGTGTCCAGAAGACAGGCGCTACGACAACTACAAGCTGTATGCTCGGGTGCATGCGATCGAGAGAGAAGACGCGCCAGGAATTCCTGAATCTCATAAACAGGGGATAGGCTCTGTATCACCTGGTATAGTCGGCGTTTGTTCGGTTCGGCGTTTGGGGGGAGGGGGGGTGGAGTTCATCACTCTCACTGGGTGGGCATATGGCGTTGCATGTGTAGACGCATAGCCTTTCAACAGGCGCATTCATTCATGTAGTCTTTCCAGAAGTTCTGCACCCATCAAATACAGCCAACATGATATGATTCCGGACCTTCCCATTACCAATTCTGCTCATCCAATACTTTTGACTAGCCTTGTGTGAACGGTATCAGGATGCGATGTACAACCCGTGCGGACATCGCCCTCCGAAATTTGTCAGGCACGGACACAACGCATGCCGCCAATGATAACTCCGCAATCAGCTCCACACCATTACCCACATTATATTGGGGTTTTAGTATCACGGACGAGTACCCGGGCGGCCCCCGTGGTGAATATACTACATCCAGTGTATAAAAGACGTGGAAACTGACTATTTACAGCTAGACTTTGAGCTACTCGAAAACTCACATAGATAACTCATCCACACGACAAACATGGCCGCTCCAAAACAGTGGGATACCTGCTGCTTCAAGTCCTTCACTTGGAATGGCACACCTACCGGTCAAGAATCAACTCTGGCAAATAACCCCACCTACATCACAGGCTCCAACCCCAACGCTGCAGTTCTATACATCCACGATGCTCTTGGTTGGAGGTTTGGCAACGCCCGCCTCCTCGCTGATCACTTTGCAAAGGAAGTACGTATACCTCGTTATCCTTGTCCTCATCAAACAGTAACTAAGCCCCCACCTTCCACCCTACAGGCGAACGTCACAGTCTACATGCCTGACTTCTTTGGTGGAGAAACGCTCGACGCGGAGAAGATCAAAGCAGGAAAGTGGGCTGAACTAGACCTGGAGGGCTTCCAAACACGCAACGCCCGCGAGATCCGCGAACCGGAAATCATCAAATGCGTAGAAGCGCTGCGATGCAACGGCTTCAAAAAGATTGGTGCAGTAGGGTACTGCTACGGTGGTTGGGCCGTCTTGTCGCTCGCCTCCAAGGGACTGGTCGACTGCATCGTCTGTGCCCACCCGTCCATGATTACCGAGTCGGACTTTGACAATGTCGCTATGCCTGTCATGTTCCTCGCGCCAGAACACGATGTCATGTTTCCCGATGAACTGAAGTTGTACGCATTCAAGAAGCTGGTGTTGGAGAAGAAGAGCGCCAGTGTTGATTGGGTGCACTTCCCTGGTATGAGCCATGGTTGTCTGACCAAGGGAGATGCTGAGCATGAAGGGGAGAGAGAGGCCATGACCAAGGGCAAGGATAGGGCGGTGACTTGGTGGAGGGAATGGCTTATGTGAGGGGGGTAAATTTGATTGCCTCACGCCCATCATCCACTGTTCGACTTTACATAGACACAAATTTTTCATTCTTGCTCGTCTAGGGGCGTGTGGGCTTCTGCCCGTAAACAAGCGAAACCTCCTGATATGCATGAATCCTCCGATCCCTCAAAGCCTGCCGCATCAGTGCCAAGTAAACTTGCACCTCCTCATGAGACCATTTGAGCAAGGTAGTCAACAAGAACAAACTCCACCCCTCGATGCCTTGTTCCCAGTTGATGCGGTTGTACTGGCCTAGTTCCTTAAATCGCTTATCTGCCGGCCAGCCGCCAATCGGCAGTTTCCAGCGGTGCTCAACAACGTTGATAAATCCGGCTGCTTCAATCCCGGCTTTGGATTCGTCGGCCGTGCGGAGCGACTTCCCAAACTTGTCGCCCAGCTCGACTGAGATCTTGCCCCACTTGTCGAAGATGGAGTCGGGTGTCACGGTGCCGTCGTCGGACTTTGGAACGACGGACATTTCGAGTTGTTCGATGAAGCCGCCGGGCTGGAGGTGGCTGGGTCTGTTAGTACGGGAGGAAGGGTCAGTGAGGTGGTCTAGCGTACTCCAAGGCTTCTTTGTAAAAGGTTGGCCAGTCTGATACGCAGCCGAATAGTGACCGCACATGGATGAGGTCGAAGCTCTCTTTACGGTACAGCCATGGCTCGGTGAAGTCGTCGACTTCGAATCGGAGATTGGGCGGAATCATCGAGGGCTGAGTAGGACTGAGGTCGGTGCCGAGTACCTGTACGTGTTAGGAGGGTTGGATGCGACCTCCACATTTCCTACTGACCTCGCATGACGGGAACTTGTCGGCAAAGTCGCTGTTTACCGTTGGTTAGTTGTCGTCGTGTATGTAGACAAGAGACTAACATTGCCCAGATTCCTGCAAGGTCAGTTTGCGCATTTAATCAGTCGGGCTGCTGTTTGCATACCGGTGCCAGTTCCCAGGTCCAAGACGTGCTAGATGGAGGAGAGTCATCAGCACAGAGGCTAACAATGGGCCATGTCCAGACGTACCATGGGCGGTTTTGTCAAAGGGGATAGGTATAACTCGCCATCGAGGAGGAGGAGACAGATGTGGTGGCTATCCCAGTCAACACACGGCCACGGCAAAGCTGATCATGGCGCATACACAATATCTAGTTGTTCCGCCTGCGTCTCATCGTTGGGTCCCCCTGCGCGCACTTAGGAACAGCCCCGGCTTTCAACGAGCAAGTAGCGCACAGTATGATCCTTCCTTGTAGGCATGGTACCGCCGGCCGTTGCGGTACTTGTAGTTGATGATGGCGGATTTGAGTGACGTCGTTTCGCTTCAACCGCTGTCAGACGAGGGGTTTCGCGGGGAGGATATATCTATTTGGAGATCTTACGATGCCGAATCATCGCCAAAAGCCGAATCGGTCTCATCCGAGTCCTGCAGTCCCGTGTTAGCGACGCGCCGGCAGCAGTCGCACTATAGTCAGGTGGCTTACAAATGCGATTGGAGCGCCAATGTCGGCCATGGCTGGTGATGGGCGGTGTCAACGTCGCGATGCGAGGTTTGCAGGTCTTCAATCTTCAACGTCGGCAAACAGGGGGCTCGTGGGGTTACATGTCATGCCAGCGGGGGTGGTTTGGGCGACGGCACGGCACGTTGTATCCGCGCCTCAATTAGCGCGCGACACCACGCTCTCCCCCAAGACCCATGGCCTCTCTGTGATCCACCCGAAACGCCGGCGTGTGTGACGATCCGCATCAAGCGCACCATTACCGGCGCGGGATTCGTATTGAATGGCATGAGACTGCGGCTTCTTATTCAAAATCAGAAATTGTCGTCGTTCGTAGAGCACAATGCCGTCAAACACCCTTTCAACCCCACCCGCAGCACACGCTATGTGCCAACATCTCCGGTTGGCTAAAGTCGCTTGTAACCCGGGCTCTCTCTCTCTTTTGGAGAATGCTCTAGACAAATTCACGGCACACGTCCGAGGTGGAGCACATCCATGCCGTGCCCAAACAAAAACGCTTGAACATCGACATTCAGCTTCATTCCTCTTACCACCGTCCCGGTACTTTCGCCCTGTCCCACAAATCGATGCACATTGGCGACGACGCGTCCATCATGTCGGTACTGCTAACCGCTGCCCTTGCCGCTCTCCTCGCTTATGTCGTGGGCGCTGTGACCTACAACGTCTACTTCCACCCGCTGGCCAAGTTCCCCGGCCCGCCTCTAGCCCGCGCTTCCGTATACTGGAAAGCGTACGTCGAATGCATCGCAAACCGATCCTTCTGTCACTTCCTGGTAGAGCTCCATGCCAAATATGGTGAGATTGCCTGCTACCTGGTGCCACCAAGGAGCGCGCTGACATGTATGATTGCGGCACAGGCGATGTCGTGCGCGTCGGACCCAACGAGGTATTGCCCGCACCCTCACCCCTGTCCACCCCATCACTGTGCCGCCATACTTACATTACTCGTGTAGCTTCACTTCGCCAATCCCCAAGCTTACCACGACATCTACAACAACAAGAACCGCTGGGATAAAGAGGCGAATCTCTACAAGAGCTTCGGTGAAGACGAATCCAGCTTCGGCTTCCTCAGCTACGCTCAAGCAAAGGATCGCAAACATGTGCTCAATCCCTCCTTCTCCCAAGCTGCTATCAGAAGCGCCGAAGGCCTGTGTACCGACATGACAAAAGCATTATGTGCAGCTTTGGAGCGTCACAGCAAGGCCTCCAAGAGCTGCGATATCTTCTATGCTTTCCGCTGCATGAGTGTAGACGTTATAACCACCTTGTGCTTTGGGAGCCCAGTCCACGCTGTTGATGCGCCCGACTTCAAAGCCCCGATTGTAGTAGCTTTGGATGCATCTATGCCTGTTTCCATGTATTTCAAATACTCCGACCTCTTCAAAAACTTTATCATGAAATGCCCGCCAAAACTCTCTCGAGTTCTCAGTCCGGCGACAGCTGGACTTGTCGACCTAAACGAGGTACGTCGATCCATCGAGTTCAAATTTACGGAGCTAAAAGAATGTCTGTGAGTGATACGTACTAACATACACACAGCTGCTCATGGAGCAGATAAAAGACCTGACGAATAACCCAGAAAAACTAAAATTGCTCCCCCACAACATGACCGTCTTCCACCGCCTTTTAGACCCTGAGGCCCATCGTGACAAGACAGTGCCTTCCACTCGCAGCCTATACGATGAGAGCCAGGCGCTTATGTTTGGTGGCTCTGACACAGCCGGCAACACACTGATGGTGGGTACTTTCCATCTGCTCAAGGATCCGGAGAAACTCGAGAAGCTAAAGACGGAGCTATTGGAAGCCTGGCCTACGCTCCATGAGCAAGAGCCCAAGTTGCAACAACTCGAGAACATGTCCTACCTGAACGCAGTCATCAAGGAATCGCTAAGGCTCTCGTCTGGCGTTACGGCCGGTCTTTTGCGTATTGTACCTGCTAATGGCGCGACCATTTCCGGAGCCGCTGTACCACCAGGGGTATGTATATGTTCTTTTCCATTATCTCGGTCAATATCTACTAATGTGTTGCCAGACCATCGTATCATGCTGCAGCACATTTGTTCACTACAACGCCGACATCTTCCCTGAACCGGAAGCTTTCCGTCCTGAACGCTGGATCGAGTCACCAGAGTTAGATAATTGGCTTGTTGCTTTCTCGCGCGGCCCACGTGCATGCTTGGGAATAAAGTAAGTTTGAAGTGCAACCCTTATTATGCCTCTTTTCATCTCAAACTGACGTCGTCCCTTTTCGCAGTCTTGCTTGGGCTGAACTTCGTCTCGCCTTTGCACATGTATTTCGAAAATTCGACATGACTCCCGCAGGAAAACTGTAAGTAATGTATCATTTTGTGACACCCTGCTTCTATCGACTTGACCAGTCTCTCTGAACCGTGCTGACTTTGGACAGACCGGAAAAGCTTGTATGGCGTGACGTGTTCCTACCTTACTTCTATGAAGAGCATTTACAAGTGAATCTGCTTCCAGTAGACGTTTAGCGACTCCACGCATTCGGCTTGCAAGCGAGGAGCGATACCTCAGATGTATCGCGTTGCGATCACCAAGATTGAGGTGAAAGCAGGAAAGGGTGTCAAAAATTGAACTTTCTTACACTTTTGATTCATCATGTACAAAAGTTAACTAAATGTATTCCAAGGTCAACTTGAACGCACTGAAAACGTATGGATTACCTGAGTTCTGAAGGCGGAGAGAATGCAGATAACATAGTGGCTAACCCTTTAAGTGCCGTGAGAATTTGTTCAAATCCATAGCTTCAGCCACCTAGTGCGCAATGTTGTATATTTGATGCTGTTATGGCTACGAAGGGCGAATATCAGCAAACAATCGGTTCAGGCGCCAAAAGCTAACGCCTTGCATAGTTTTCTAGGCTATATCTCGGGAGGCGGAAACCAGACGCCTATCACAGCCTCGCACCAAATCTTACCAAAAGCACACAGCATTTATTGGCTTATAACTACACCCCCTTATAACTGAACAGGAGGGCTAGAGGGTCAGAAACTTTAGCCTTACCTCAGGACGCACACGACCAATACTATTAGCTTACTGCGTGGGAAATATACAGAGCGTCAAAAATGCTCAGTACCTTTCCATGCAATCACCATCTTTCCAAACCTGCCCCAAACCTTGTTCTCGGTATCTAACTAGAAGAATATCACAGCGGGCCGCCGTCTCAAAGTGAAAGGCTCAATTCACTTACGTGTAAAACTCAAGCGGGGAGTATCACAATAGACAGCATCAATAAACGATGAGAGCTTGCCACATCGATGAACTCGGTCGTCCGAACGCACAATGTTCCAGGGTTTCCAAGAGGCCGGCTAGATTGGATGCCTTAGGTCGCTAAAGGAGGGATGTGGACCTGTAAGAATATTGTAGGGGGCAGTTGTAGGCAATAGTATTTGCTTCACACTGCAAGAGAATAGTGGAGGATGGCTCTGTATTGCTACACTAGGTAGGGTAGTA